>CAKNYM010030046.1:0-13220 GCA_932195095.1 Andricus curvator | reverse complement strand
ATAAATAACTACAAGTTTGGGCTCACCACACCCATAATATGCCAACAGCACACAGTATTCTCGAATGGTCACCCATCCGAGTACTAACCGCGCCCAACGCTGTTTAACTTCAGTGATCTGACGAGAACTGGTTTTTTCAGCGTGGCATGGCCGTTGGCGTCTGGTCCCCAGAAGACTACGCTTCTTTTATCCCCGCCAGCTACTATTTTGATATTAGAGAGAGAGGGGGGAGAGGGAGAGAGAGAGAGAGTGGTGTCCATTTCTATGCCCTAAAAGTAATGCAGGTATAGGCTGAAGGGTACATACCAGAAAAAAATTAAACCTTGTTTGAAACTAGTCTTGAAACAGTATTAAATCGCTATTTCTTTTTAAGAGGGGCAATATATTCCTAAATGACCCTACTAACCACTTTACTTACGTAAAATCCTACAATCTAACCTATGAACTTCACCTCCGTGAAGTGCCGTAGCTTTTATAGAAAACCAATGCACACTCCTTGAATATTAATTGCAGTACATAGGTTCGAATGTAGGATTTCACGTAGGTGCAGCTTATAGGTATGAATGTAAGATTTCACGTAGGTGCACTTCATAGGTTAGATTCTAGGATTTCACGTAGGTGAAGTTCATAGGTCGTAGCGTGAGTATAGTTCATAAGTAGGAACGTAGGGTTTCATGAAGGCAAAGTCATAGAATTTTAAATGGAAAAAGTCATGGGATTTTACATGGGGGAAGACGTAGGAACCTACATAGGGTCCTATACAGGAACCTATATAGGATCCTATGTCATTTCCTATAGGTGGAACCTATAGGTGAAACATATAGGATCCTATGTAGGATCCTATGTAGGTTCCTATATAGGATACTATATAGGAATTTTGAGTAGGGTTCGGAGTTTTCCATCTGTGCACGTGGACTTCTGAGTTGAAAGAATGATCGTATTAATTGAGACGTGCCCAGTTGTGAGTCTCCCACCTGTGCACGTGTACAGTTAGGAGTATCCCAGCTGTGCACGTGAACTTTTCAGTTGAAAATCTTATAGCTTTAATTTAGATGTGCATAGTTGAGAGTCTCCCATCTGTACACGTGCACAGTTAAGAGCATCCCATCTGTGCAAGTGGACTTGTGTGTTGACGACCTGATCGTATCAATTCAGACGTGCACAGTTAGGAGTCTCCTATATGTATACGTGCACAGTTGGTAGTGTTTCATATGTGCACGTGCACAGATGTGCCAGTGACCAACAACGTACACAGTTGTACCACCGGCCCTCGGCGTGCACAGTTGCTCCGTGCACAGTTGTCCGTCACCCTTCTGGACTGCAATAAGGTAAGTCATATGTTATTGGATTAAATGAGACCACTTGAAGCTTTTCACAGTCAGGTAATTTTGAATCTATGTGACCAGTGTAAGAATAGGGGCTTGTTGTAATGCCGTCAATATGCGCGAAGTGAGCTCGGAAAGGTAGTTCGTTAAAATGCAAAAGGAAAACAGCCCATTGGATAGGTTTTCCTGATCATTCCTCTAATTTTTGAAGGATACCGAACTTCCAAACAGTATTAAGTTGGTTCATGGTCTGCAAAAAATAACCGTGATCTCGTCATATGAAGCGCAAGAGGATGGTGTGACGTGACCAACGTATTGAGACTGAGGTTCAGCCACAAGTGATAAGTGCTCTTCTCCAACAATGCGTGTGTGAGTTTTAGTCTCATCTTTTCGACTATTAAAGTATATGCTTTTAATGGAATCATCATCTGTAGGATATTGTGTTAAATTCCGCGCAAGTTTAGGTTGCTGACGCCTTATTTTGTTCTTGTCCACGTTCAAAGCAGATGCTATGCGCTAGATTGTTCAGAAGATATAATTCCAGCTTTCAAAGCTGCGTGAAGCACAGTTATGTCATATGTGCCGCAGCCCTCTCGCTTACGTTGTATCTCTAAACAATCATAACAGTTTCAGTCAAGTCTAGTTTGGGCTTAGATGTTCTGTCTCTGGGTTTGGTGAATACACTGAATACCTCATCCTTAGCCGAACTGTCCTCAGCTTTGTCCTCAACGCCTGCCTCATCAGCACCAAAGTGTTGGCTGTCATTTGAAAATGAACGTGAGAAAGCATTTGAATCAGATGAATTAGAAAGGGAACTCTCATGTCTAAGCCTCGTACATTTACGTTCAACAAGAACCTTTTTGTCCTTGGTACAAGTATATTCAGAGGGGTCAGCACATTCGCAGAATGCTATGTCAAAATTTTTTGAGGTGTTACTGTTGGCATCGATGCTTTATCACAAATAACATCTAGCTTGATTGCAACTTGTCGGGCTACAGAAGATAAAGCAGACCCCTTGTTACTTTCGGAGGAATAGTTTACACCACGAAAAACGAACTTCGAAAGTGACATTCTGTTGACTGAATGAAAAGCTGTGCAAATCCAGAGCACACAGGCGGGAATGCAGTCAAAGATAAGTTAGTTTTACTCAGGTTAAATTTTTGTCTACATGCCAACTTAGTCATAGCGTACATCAATATACAGGATGCCCCATTACCTATGGGACAACTGGTCATAGCGGATAAACAACAACAAAATAAGACAAAAATTGAACTACAACAATGTTGTGCGGTTCATTGTTTAGAAGCTACAGAGCAACAAAGTTTCATGTAGGTGTGACGCCGCACGTAGTGTGCGTGCCGCTGTCGCTGGGACGCTGCCAACCTTCCTGCTGAAACTGGCTGCATCCCATGTTGTTGTCACAAAACTCAAACGACAAGCTGTTTAAAAAAGACTTGATTGGCCAATCAAGTTCGACCAGTCCCCACCATGGGGCGCTCTGGCCAATCACAGGCATCGTAGAGAATACATATATAAGAACAACATAACCTGAAACTTCAGTTTCAGGTCAGCCCTGAAAAAGTGAACTGCAATGTTCACGAAACGTCGGCAAGATTCATAGTTTCGCACATGATTGAAACCCGGAAAAGCCTTAAATTTTTAATTTATTATAAGGCTGTTCCCAATTGCAAATTCCAATCTAGAAAATCGGGACAGCACCATCAAACTACAGTTTCAGAAATAATTATTTTTTGACTACCAACATTGAAAATCAATTGTTATTAATTTAAAAAATTAGAAAGTGTTTGGTAAGTCTAAAAACTTCAGAACTTTTTTATTGAGAACATAACCTGAGGTTCTTTGAAGGAGACAAATGTGAATATTTTTCATTAAAAAATGTATTGGCTGTTTTAGATGAAGTGTTGAAACTCTTATAACTCTAGACCATGAAGTATCCTGGGAGTGGAAACCAGTGCCGTCTTAGGCAGGCTGTAGTACACATCCTCCTTAGGCATAGGTGGTATTATTTCCGAAGATATGGTTGAGTTCTCGTTGTCTTGTTTGTGTAAGGAGCACTTACGACAGAATTTCGGACATTTCAAATGACTATGATTAGCTTAGAGTGGCAGAAGTATAGCAGCATGTAAATTATTGTCAGTATTAGACCCACATGCATACCGTGAATTAATAGTGACTATTTCACTTTACCTTGTTGTTGTAGACTTAGGTCATATAGTTTTGAGGAATGGAGAGATAGCATTCGTGTATCCAATAGCACGTATGAGTTGCGCTCGCAGTTGTATTTGCTGCACCTTTTGCTCTTCCGCCATTTTATGAATTCCTTCTAATTAAGACGTGATGAGATGAGTTTGTTGTCCTACGAGGTGCGATAAGTTGGTCTGAGCTTCATTAAAATTATCTATTTCAGAATCCATTGCCTGTCCGTCGTCGTACATTAGAAGTCCGGCTACAAGCCCGACAATCTTTTCTAACAAGCCCAGCAAAGTAGTTGTTCCTCTTGTTTCCATTCGTTTTGGTAGTTAGGTTGGAAACTTTTGTTTGATGGTTTGCTCCAGATCATTCTTTTCTCGTTCAAAGTCCTTCCGAAGTTGTTCAGCAGCATCCATCATAGTTTGTAGATTTTACTCATCTATAATTTGCTGATAATTTTATTCGAATATTGGTCCGCAGTATTTGGGTAAGGCGTTAAATTTGGACGTGGATGCAAAGAACAAATTTTGTAGTCGATTTATGTGTAGAAAGGCGTTGATTCTCCATGTTGTAGTTATCCTTTTCATCGACCCAAGATACCCATTGTATACCCCAGTACTGAATCCAAATTTAAGGTCGCGGTAGAAGTTAAGGTTCACTTATTAGTGAGTGACTAAGAGGATATCTACGTGCTTCGTGTATCTTGTACCATCATAGGCATCCAGAATTATATTGTGGTTTTCGGCGAAGCCCACGATCGTATAAGTTCCAGTCACAAGTTTGTCAAACTTATTTTTCCTTTCATCTTTAAATATGATCAATTTATCGCAATATTTGCATTCTGTGGCCTAGCCTTTTCATCATAACGTACCTTTGAACTCCTTTTAGTTTTTATCATATTTTTAGCTGAAATTTTCTGAATCATCATAGTGTTTCGCGTAATATTTCATTTAATCAGTAAGTACGATATGACTACGTTCCAGGGAGCCGTCACACAATGGGAGAAATCGATCATTTATTGTTCATAATCCAATACAGCCTACAATTCTTGACCGATTTTGATCTTTTTTTTTTGCTCAGAATTGAATCATGCAGAACTATTTCGGGCGCGATTTTGTAATTTCACTCTGTGGAATTCATTATTGAAACAAAAAGAACTTAAAAATTTGACATTTTAAGAATATTATTTTTTTTCTCCGAAGAAAAGACTTGAGAGAAGTCGCTATCTATCAGAATTATTGCAGATACACTTCAAAAACGTGAATATTCAGATTAGGTTTCGAACTAATTGTTATGAATAATTTATATAAACAATTATTGTCATAAAGTGCTCAACAAAAAACTTTATGTTGATTGAAAATGCCTAAATATTTCGTAGGAGTAATATTAAGAAAGAAAAATAATCATT
Organism: Andricus curvator; assembly: GCA_932195095.1. Classification (NCBI taxonomy): domain Eukaryota; kingdom Metazoa; phylum Arthropoda; class Insecta; order Hymenoptera; family Cynipidae; genus Andricus; species Andricus curvator. Next base: position 8,276 of record CAKNYM010030046.1, on the reverse strand, counting down.
AGTTAAGAATTACCATTATTATAAATATTCTAATAAACAAATTGTATTTTTTTCGAAGAATTGTTTTTCTCATCGAAGAACTTCCAAGTTAATTCTAAATTATAATAAATATAGTTTCAGAAAAATATGAATGTTAAATGTTTGTATTGTTAATAATAATATTATAATAAACAAATTAAAAAATGTAGTGTTTTCCATCGGGAAAAAATTATTTTTTTCTGCTAAATGATGTTGCAGCTATATCAGTGGTTATATTTCATAAAGAGAGTGTGGCATCAACTCGCAACTGTAATTGTGATTTTTTCGTAATGATTATTTTAATGCATGTTGATAGTGGTACTTAAATATGTAACTTTACCCGTAATTCTCTATTAATATTATTATTTAATAATACCCAACTGAAAATTCCTGTACAGGAACCTCGGAGGATCCTGCACATTTTCCTGTGGCGCAGGTTCCTGTACAGAAACGTGTATAGGATCTAACCACTAGCGAACCCTAGCGGATTAGTTCCTACGCAGGTTCATGTATAGGATCCTGAACATGTTCCTGTACATGAACCAAACCTCAATTGACTCTGTGAAGGAACCTGTACAGGATCATTCAGAGGTTAGCTTGTATACAGGTTCCTTTGCAGGATCATGTACAGTAGAAGTCCGATAAGTTTCTCATTTCGGGACTATAGGGGCGGAAAATTCCAGGAATTTCGGACTTATGGGATGCCCCCTCTAGTAGCACGATATTAGGTGCGCGCATGCGTAAGAATGATGCGCAAATCATAAGAAAAACGGCACACGTAGTGGGAGAACCCCAATTAGTGTGCAATTAGGACGGAAACTTATCGGACGGAAACTTATCGGACTTGTACTGTACAGGTTTATTCGCCAAATTCCTGCATAGGAACCGTCAAGATTACCTGTACAGGTTCGTGTGCAGTTTCGTGTACAGGAACATGTGCAGGATCCTCCTAGGTTCCTGTACAGGAATTTTCAGCTAGGTAATAGAAAATTGTGACTTTCATAAACCAAATATAAAAAAACTATTTTTCTACATTATTTTGCTATACTATGGTATTCTATGAAAAAAATTTCTTCCTTCAATAAATCTCATAGGGATTATATTTTGATTTGAATTCTTCTAATAATTTTATGATCTCTGGATCAAGTTCTGCTGCATCTTTCGCCCACTCTTGGTTTAAATCGGCAATGTGCAGATCAGATTACTCAATTAGTTTCTGAACTATGAAGATGTATTAAAATAATCTTTACCAACGAAACCGTTATTTAAACGTAAAATTGCTATAGATGACTGTTTTTTGAAAATGTTCTCAATAACAATAAAAATCGCGCGTTGGTGTAACACTTTTTTGATTAAATATAACCTCTGAGATAGATGCAAGATGATTTAGCCGAAAAAATAATTTTTTCCTTTTATGGAAAACACTAAGCTTTTTTATTTTGTCATGATATTGTTATTAACAATACGGATTATTGTTATTGCAATACGAATATTTTTACTTTTTTGTGCGTTATCTTTCTTACGAAGCCGTCTCCGCGATCCGTAAGGATGTAACGAGGGGTTCAATATTGTGCAAATAAGTGCGTGGCAACTCCGTGTGCGATTATATTTGTTTTTATGTCGAGAATCACTGTTCAACAAAATATGACCTATGTGTTCCTGGAATGAGATATATCATTTTCAGAGTAGTTTTCTGTGCTGAATCCAAATCTTTTGTTTTTTCGATATATTGTACGGTTCCTAAGATAATAAAAAAAATAATAAGAAAATGGTTTTACCAAAAAATTTATATTTAACTGAATGCCCAGCTGCAACTGTTCAAAAGATACATGGCAGAGAAGTTTTCTTACTCAATAGACTTGTCAGTTAGACGGTTTACACGTACTTAACGTTTGTTTAACACACATGCGCCGCGACGTAGCTACACAAGTGACACTGAACATGGTTTCGAGGAAAAATGAACATGCCGCGTGCGCGCATTCCTTCCACTACACATATATGCTACATACTATAGGATATGAATTTATTTCTATTCAACTCCAATCTATTTAAGCTAAGTTTTTTTTCAACTCTAAGTTTGCAACGATTGCAAAATGGAGATCAGTGGCAAAAATCATCCCTATAGCTTTTGCTGTGTTTCCGGGTTTTCCGTCCCACAAACACAGAGAAAAAAATTCTCCTGTAATACGAGAAGACTACGAGATATATTGTCAGATTAAACCCAAAAATTGAGAAAAAAGTTGGATACCCCATTCCATGGTTAAAAATCTGCCAGCTGTCTTCACGCTCAGGCTTTGTATTTCCCCCACATTTGTGCACAGACGATTTAAAATTATAGGCTAAAGCAACTGTACTTCTGTAAACAACTGTAATTTTGTGATAATGAATTCTCTTTTGTTAAAGCTCCTTCAGCCTTAACGAACATATTCTCATCACGTATCTCGTGCTTCGCACTCGATTTTGTCCACAATGTGAACTTTTCTACATTATGTTCAATATTTGTATATCAAATGTATATTACATTTCTTTCTGTACCTCGGCCTGGGATTGCAAAATAAAGTACAAATTTTATTGATCATGATTACTTTAATATTTATTTTTTAATCAATCATTATATTTTATTCTCGGCTACCCTGAAAACAGTATCCTTTCAATAAATTTATATTATTAAAATTCTAAATATCCATTGGTAACAAAACATAAGTATTTTCATTGTCTTGTTTTTATAAAAAAAAAAAAAAACAAACAGTTAAGAGCGATTTTTTAGAACCTTTAAAAACTGATAATTTTGGTCTCTTGTCTATTTATTGTATCTGGTGTGGTTTCGTGGAAAAGTTGAATTATTACGTTTCTCAGTTTGATTTTCCATGGCTAAACCCATAAATATTGGCAGTAGCAGGCTGGCTAACGAACTGGACCTGCATTTTCGGACCACAAGTCAGTGTGCAAAAAAGTAAATTCAAATAAGAAAATTACTTCGAAAGATATCGCTTAGTCAAAAAATTCAAATTTTTCCGCCAAACTATGGGTGCTATTGAAAAATGGTAAGAAGCAATTTTGTAGTTTTATTCGAAACGAGAAATTTTGCTGTTGTCCATTTCATCGTCTTTTGCGTTGCTTAGTTGTAACTTTGAATTTTTGATTTTCTAGTGGTATTTTCTACGTTTAAAACAAAAACTATTAATACTATCGAAGAATAGTTGCAAGCAATTTTGTTATATCAGTAACATTTTTGGAGTTTTTAATATAATTTGAAGCGATTGAGAGTATTTTGTGTCTAAATTCTTCATGTGATTCATCAGGAATTTTATGTAAATTTGCTTCCATGTCCTTAATGATTTCAAAAATTTTGACATATTTATTAGTCAGAAAATTTTTGCTAAATTTTTCAGCTAGTCTAAGAGTATCATAAACTGAATCAGGAATCGTAATATCTGAAAGATTTATTAACCAAGGATCGGTGTTAGTCTTATTATTATGCATATTGCTTTCTGTTTTATGTTTATTGAATTTTATATTTTTTAACCTTGGTTTCTTTTAATATTTCGATTTCTTTAATGGATTTATTATCTATGTTATTGCTTATTGTACGATTAAACGAACTTACCTTACGTGAAGTTTAATTGAAATTATGCTAGTACGTCTTGTTCGAATATATCAAATGCAGTAACGCTAGTTGCTCTACTCTAACCACAGAATTTCAATGTTTTATATTTTTCGCGCAGCCACTGGGGGTTGCCCGATCAGCATACTCGTCATTACACTTTATGTGATGCGACTTAACTTCAAATCGCAACGGGGTGTAAGGGATGATATTTGGGTGGGATTGATCTTTTCGGACGAGACGTACTAGCATAATTTCGATTTAACTTCACTTAAGGTAAGTTTGTTTAACCGCACAATTATGCTGCGTCATCTTGTCCTCTAGATTGAATGTAGATATTTAAAGCACAATAGATGCAATTTGAATTTACTAATTAATTTTTTAATTATAATATAAACCACTCTATGCTAAAGGATGCTGCTGAAAACTGATGCAGCAAGACCACAGGGTGAATCGCACAGTGGTCGGTTATAGAACCGAGCAAAAACCTTAGACATATCCGACCAAACTGCCGTCTTTTAAATCATTTCAATACTGACGCCCTTACTATGGGCCGCCGAAGTAGACGCATGTCTCGTGCTATAGCCAGTGTAGGTAGTCGTATGAACACTACTTTCTGCTGAGGTTTGTTTTAACCATCAGCTAATCGTTTGAGTTGTCGCAACCGGGAATACGATGCTATTTTTACTAGCAGAGAGTCTTCTGGTACTCCTTGTTTGGACAAAGCTGCCCAGACAGCTTCCCTGCCTCTAAAATAAGCTTCTGGGCCAGTGAATGGGCCTCCCTAATAGGACATAATAATAAATTAGTATGCGGCCCTAAATAGGTAGAATTCCCAAATAATAGGGACTCATACTGTAAGGTCAACTTCATAGCAATCATAGAGAAGCGTGAGTGCAAGCGAGACACTAGAAGATGGCGCATAAGAGCATCTCTTTCGCACTTATGAACATGACTACTAGGAATTTGGCCTCACTGTATATTGGGAACCATGGTTGGGTTGGCTAAACAGACACTACTACTATCCCTTCAGCTTCATCTGAGATAATTTTTTGAAGAGTTTTCAGAAGAAGCGAAAATGGCGAAAAGCATAAAATCTTCGGTTGGTCCATTTAATTGTGAAAGCGTCTACAGTAAACGCCTCTGGTTCCCTTTTCCAGGATACGAAATTATAGCATTTCGCATTGATGTTTGAAGCGAATAGATCTATTTCGATGTTTTCAAAAACAGATACGATTTTATTAATGGCCCAGGGTGCTAACTTCCATTTCGTTTCATATGGAAGCTTGCGAGACTCTTTATCAGCTGTTACGTTATTACGTGATGAAACATATGACGCAAAAATCCAGAGATTGCATTTCTCACACCACTGCCAAATCTCCTTACATAGTGAGCTTAACTTTGGGAATTGAATACTGCCCATTCTGTTAATGTAAGATATGGCAGTTGTGTTATCTATTCTCAGGAGTATTTCGCACGATTGCAAGTCCCTGGAAAAACATTTGAGGCCATAAAAGACAGCGATTAGTTCTAAGTAATTTATATGCGACCGCTGCTGTTCTTTATCCCACCAACCGTGAGCCGTCTCCCCGTTACAAGATGCTCTCCACCCGGATAGAGAGACATCTGTAAAGATGCCTGGTAATAAGCTTGGTGGCATAGATATCTTTTTATCGAAGTTGCTATTATTTTTTCATAATGCAAGAATTTCTCTCTCTCTAGATTTTTTGTATATATGGGACCATACGTGACCGCTGGATAAACTGCCACTAGGGTTACTACAAACTGTGGCATTTCCCTAATTCTGCAAGAGGGTCTCTTACTAAGCTCTGAGGCCCAAGATAAGATCATTTGCTTTTTGCGTGTGGTAATTTAATTAACATTTCTTCCGTATCCCAATTAAAGCCTAAGAATTTCACTTTCTTCCACGGTTCGAAAACACTTTTCTTCTTGTTAACAACGAAACCTAATCTTTCTGCCGTGCAGGAGGTTATTTTGACGTTGTTTGCGCATTCGTCTTTTGATTTGCCGATCAAAATAAATTACTGAAAGGAGTGATTGTGATCTTAAATGGTGCACTACCGGCTTTAGCAGCTTGGTAAAAACAAAAGGGACCGTACACAACCCGAAAGGGACACAAGTAAACTCATAGAGTATTCCCTTAAATTTTACCCTAAGATACTTCCTGAATGATATCACTACTGAAATTGTCAGACGAGCATCTTTCAAGTCTGAAGTTGCCGAAAAGTCATCTTTAGAAAGAATTCTTGCAACTGTCTTCCTATCTTCCTGTTTAAAGCGGATAAGGCCATTTGATTTGGTTCTTAAGAAATGGGGGGGAAGAAGTCGACTTTTTGTGGGTAGATATACTGAGATGGCCTCTTTTTCGATAATTTGTTGATTGCTTGGTCGCAATGTATCAGCTACTTAGCTGACATCCTAACCACTTTTGGCGAATGGTCTTTCCGAAGTATAGATGTAAACGGGATTTTATAACCTGTCGCATACTCTCGATTCAGGGGATCAGTGGTAATTTTCGCCCATTTAGCAGAAAAGTATTTAAGCCTACCTGCAATTTTTCTTACAGGGTTCATAATCGTTTCTTCAAGTAGTTCTGGCTCCGGGAGTAATTGCTCTACCGCCCGACCCCCCGGCGAGCTCATTTGAAGTTCTTCCTGGAGGGCGGGGGGGCTCTGAAGTTTAAATCATCGATGTTCCAGCTATTTGCTTCCATCCTGTTTGAATTCGAGCCTTTCTTAGCTTTAGTGTTAGGGCGGAGAGATGTTGGGTCAGGTCTCAGTAATTCTTCGCCCGATTTTTCCGCGGCTTTAGCTACCTTTACGCGTTCAGCGAAGTCATCTCTGAAAAGCAGGGTACCTACGTCGCAATCTTCTGCAATTGTTTTCACAATCGGGTTTAACTTAGGCACGACGAATGTGCGCCTGATACAAGACATCATGTGATGCAAGTCGGCGAGAAGTCTGCCGGAATCTCTCAAAAAACTAATCATGCTAGAAAGGTTCGGATTGTTTTCATTTTCTTTCTTCAAAATATCAGTGAAATAAAGGCCAGTCGCTGCTATTCCAGCACTTAGTTGAGCCTGAGTGCTTACCTGATAGCTGTCTTCCTTCAACGCTAAAGGACCGATTGATTTCACTTCTAGGTTAAGTGCCGAAGCATGTAGCAGTGGGCAGTTTGCTCTCGTTGGATATTTTCCTAGAAGTTCTTTTCTCTCTTCCTTCGAGACACCCAATTCCAGGATTTTCGTCCACATCTCGGCTAAGGACGCGTGGTCTCTAGGCCTAAAACAGTGTTAGGTTTCGAACCTGCCAACAAGTTCAGAGTTTCAGGGCTCAAGTAATTGGCAAAATCTTTGTCAGTGTCATTTTTGAGTGGCAGACTTGTTGGGCTACGTTCACGACTATGTGTACGGCTACGTTCACAACTGTAGCTACGTTCAGATTCTCCTGAAATGCGACGGTCATCCAAAGAACTTCCTGAGTAAAACGAGGAACATGATCTGTCATAGCTTGGAGATAAAGATGATGAATAACGACGTGTACGCTCTCTTATAGGTGTTCGGGAACGGTGACTACTATGGGGTGGTGCACATCTCGTGTGACGCTCGCCGCCATTTTTTTCATGTCGAGTTCTGCTCGAAAGATGTTCTCTAGTTTCCCTGTGGGTCCTGGTGGAATAGTGCCGACCATGACGAGACTAGCCTCTCGGACTGCGATTAACGTCAATCTCGTCGGCCCTTTGTCTGTAGATTTCTCGGGATCCTCCAGGTGATGAGCGTCTTTCTGGTCTCCTCTTACATGTAAACACAGCGTCCTCGTAATATCGATCCGAATCGCGATCGCGAGACCGTTTACGGGATTTTTTATGACCTCTATACATGGATGAGTCATGACCCATGCTGAAAAGCAGAGGAAAAACACGACAATATCCTTAGAATATCAACATTACTGCGAGGTTAATATCCACGTGTGGTCAGAGTCGCACAGAAAAGCGTAATGACGAGCGTGCTGATCGGGCGACCCCTAGTGGCCGCGCGAAAAATATAAAACTTGGAAATTCTGTGGTTAGAGTCGAGAAACTAGCGTTACTACATTTGGTCTAGAGGACGAGACGACGCAGCATAATAATTATTTTACCATCCTTTTCAAAATGTTGAACAATATTTTTGAAGCCTTTTCTGGAATTAGGTTACCTAATTTGTTTTTGAATTTGATAAGAGATTTAATGAGAAACTTTCAGTGAAGATTGATACTTTTGATCTCCAATTACCTGGGGTGCTATTCTCGAGACCACTCTAATATTTTTAGCATGCTAAAATTTTAGAGCGGTTGTTTGGTGCACTAAAATGTTTCGAGCGATTTCGGTATTCTCGAGATTGGTTCTTGACCGCTCTAAACGAAAATGGTGTACCGTTTATAATGCGACGTTGCCGATATCAATTTTCGAGTGAGAGCGGGGGATTGACCAATGAAATGCTGAGTACAGAAGTAAGTGATACTGTTTACGTTCATCGTTGACGTACGCCGCAAAAAGGTAGGTCCGAGAAGTCAAAAGCATTATGGCGCATGTGAAACGGAGCTCTTCCCTCTTCATGCCTTTCAGCATCAATGTGCAGTCCCGTGTTGGCAGAAAA
>CAKNYM010030045.1:0-10753 GCA_932195095.1 Andricus curvator | reverse complement strand
GTTGGAAAATTGCTCTTGGCGCGCTACCGCGCCAGTTGTAAGCATCGTTCCAAGTCTGTAATTTCATATTGGGTCGTAGTCTTAAACTACTATCTCCCAGGAAGAGTGGTCGTAGATAGAAAGAGAGTCTTTGCTTTCTTTCAATTTCATCCCCTATAGGGATGGGCGATTTTTAATTTCCTTCAGAACCTGCGCGTTACATACAAAAAACTTCTAGTCTTTCAACTTCATTTATAATTGACTTGGAAAAGAGATAGAATCCGTTTAGCAGGAAGAGGGACAGTGCTTTTAAAAAGTCTCCTCATCTCTATTCTTTTCCCAGTTACTTCTAAATTAGAATTTTTCTTAGAAAAATTCTCTGTTGTTTTGAGATTCGAGAGAAGAATTTTTCTCCGTGGTATTTGTCACGGTATCTCGCTTCTGTTGGCACTAAGCTTTAAACGTATTGTAGAAATTGAAATAACCTTTTTAAATTTTGAATGGACAAAAGTTGACCCCGAACCGCGGACGGAAGATTATAACTTCAACTTTCAATTTGGAAAAAGTTAACGAGGGAAGAACCGCTCGCGGGTACGTTCATCATTAGAGTGCGAAAAGTTTCAGCTCATCGGCTCGTGATTCAAGTCATTCAGTGGGGATTTTCGATTATTTGGATTTTGTGCTGCTGCTGAAAGATGAAATTTGCTGACCAATATTCACTGCGGATATGCGCCCAAAATAATCGAACGCTATCTTTTGCTGTTCTCATCAATCAGGCACTTCGAAGTCACGTTTTCGTGTGACTGGAATTTTTCCAACAAAATTTGGTGAATCGAGTAAATTGATTTTCAGTATTACTCTTTTTATATTTCCCTGCCTTGGATCGGTAATTAGGAAATATTTTGGTAGCTATTTCAATTCGGCATTTTATTCATATTGGTATTCCTTTAAAAAGACCATTAGTCGTCTAAATTGAATGATGGTGGGAATGGACGGGAATAAGTGAAGGAGGAACATTAGACTTAGGCCACGAGTCGGCGAGCGCATACATGTGTGCTACAATGCAGCTCTATTGATAGCATTGCGAATGACCGGGTTGCAAGGCAAGCTGTGTGTATGTGCGCAACTCTTCTACCTTTGTCTTCTCTCTTTCTTTCTACATTATTCCTTTGTGACGTTGCTTGATTCTTATTAATATTTTCCTACAGATTACGGATAATTTATTTATTACGAAATACAAATTGTAGCATCTACACGGAGAAAAATTGGAGTTCATTTTAACCATGCAGATGTGCAGACAGACTATATTGCAGGGTCAACTATAGGACAGCCCTTGAAGATGGCTAAAGCGACTATCTCTAGAAGGTTAAAACAAGAGGTTCAACTCGATCATCTCACAGTGTCGACTTGGTCATCTAGGACGGTCGACTCAAGCGCGATAGAAAGTCGAACCGAACATGAGAGTTGGCACTACTGATCATTATAAAGGGTCGAATGGCTCATCATATAAGGTCGATTTGGTCATATCAGATAGTCGACTTGATCTCCTCGCACAGTCGACCTGGCCATCTCAAGGGGTCGATTTGATTATCCTACATTATCTATATTTGTTGTCCTTTCCCTACTTATTCCAGTCTCTCTCTTATAAGAGACTGGAAATTATATAATTAAGTGGAACCTATAAAACCTGAAAATTCATATGAAACACATGAATTCTGAAAGAATTTTTTATTCTTTGTGGAGAGTGAGGTGTATGAGACATAATTGGGTATGCAAAGACAGTGCACATTCATAATATATTTTTTGGAGCACGAAAGGCTAAGGATACGGTACGGTGTCACACTGAATTGTAAGATTTCAAACATTGAAGTGAATTCAGAAACCAATATAGTTACTTTCTGCATGCTGAAATTTTCTGCATTTTGTCAGTTCGAAACCACACAATGACAACAAATTGATAGCTGAACGTCCAGTTACGCCTTTATCCTAAATCCCTTGGAAGCTGTTACTGACGTAACTAATATTGATATAAATTACGTTATTTTTTTTGATTAATTTAACGTGTGTTCTTCGTAATACGTTAGTTTAGTTAAGAGTCACGTATACGCAGAAAATTTCTTCATATCTTATCTTGAATAAAGTCAAAATAAAGTTTATAATAGTCCTTCGTGTCGATTGCGGGTCTATAAATTTTTTCAAAGGAACTAAAGCATAAACAACATTGTAATATATTATCGAGTAAAATCACGCATACTCAAGTCATATCCGGTCGGTTATCGTTTGTTTATTAGCATTCCTCGCAATTCTACGATCTTTTAATTAAAAGTGTTTTGAGTAGTTCGATCTTTCTCAAGCAACATGCATTAGTCATGTATAATAATTGGAAAGTTTTTTGGACTTGTTATCGACACGAGAACTAATATGAGAAAAAACGACGCAATAGTTGTTAAGTTGACTAGGTTAAAAGAAAAAATAATAATAATAATTTGGAGTAGCTTTACATAGAATTTCATGTTTATTCAACAAGAAGTTGTTTTTAAACAAAATTATGTTCATAGACAAATTCGATTTTAAAGCTTCACATATAATTAATGTTGAACGTTATACTTAAAAAGAACTCGTATGAAAATTTGGCAATTTGAATATTGAACAGCTATGTAAGAAAATCATGGTGAAGTTAATCATAAAACTAAATTTTAACATTTGTTGGATCAAGCGAAGCTTTCAACATGTAAAAGTAGGTAAAATAATTTTGTAGGTCGATAAACGATAAGCGATTTATAATAAGGACAAAATATTGAGGAAATAAAAATGTGATCAAAAATTAGAGAGAAAAATAGTCGATCCGTATTTGAAATATTAAAAGTTGAATATTTAGCTATTTTCTAAATAAAATTGTTGTTGTTTTAAAATAATAATGTATTGGAAAGTGAAAAAGAAGTAGACGGCGCGCTTTGTTTTTTAGTGCACGGTAAAAATCCGTGGCCTAGAAGCCGTAGTTTTGTGTTCAGGGTAAGCTGAGGCCTTGTTTCTACCTTGGAAAATCAGAGAGATTTTCCATTTTAAGGAGGTAGAAGAATTTTCACGTGCACGGCTAGACGCACATGGGCATACATGCTACACACATAACATACACACACACACAAATTCACTCATAAGCTGGCCAGCGCATTCAATTACTCTCAAAAGCTCATACTGCCACTCCCACGTATTACACTTGCATGTTTTAGGTACTTGCTGTCTGGTCGTGGCCGGTAGGCTGCGAGACAAAGCCGCGAGATTTGACGTGTTAAAGCGCACGAATTAGTATGACGTAATTAAAAACGAATAAGTAGGAAAGAGAAAGAAAGAAGGAAGTTTGGAGGGGATAAAGAGTTGTCGATCAAATAAAAGCAGAGCAGGAACAAGTGTCGGGACCTTTTGCTCTCTGATCTTTGAATTGTAAGGTACGTTTAAGTTGTACTTGGTTGTTTTAGGGTCCGTTCGTTTAAATTTATTTTAAATCCTAATATTCTTGTGCACTTTGCATTTATTTTTTGTTGTGAACATTTGACTTACACATTTATTCATTTAAAAAAAACACGCCAACGGTAACTAATCAGGTTGGCCATCCGCGATGGGTCATTTGCTCTTCCGTGGATGGTCGAAATGAGTGAAAACAAGATGATCGTATTGACCATGCCGGAAGGATACTTCGATTATCCCTGATAGTGAGTCTGACCTTATTACAACACTCAGACTGGCCATAAAATAAGAGTCTCTCTGACTATGTCGAAAAAATTCTGAAAGGTTCTTTAGACCATCTAGAAGAATGGACTGGCTCTCTAAATTTTGACCCTCTAACTTTGACCATCCATTTTTCTCCGTGTAGGGAAATAACATTTAGTGTTGATGCAATTTCTTTGTTTGTAACTAAAATTTTCATACTTAATCTTATTTAGAGCAAGGAAAAATAAATATAAGAAAGACGTGAGGAATCATAAGGCATTGTCGGATTACCCAGTGCATGAAAACTATACATGACTCCATGCGTACTCAATTAGCTGGGCTTTAACTCTAAGCTAGTGTGCATGCGCGTAGGCGTACGATCCAGTTTACGCATCTCTCTCTTATTCTTTTCTGTCCCTAGATCTGTCCTCTATAGAACATTTCACCGCTAACATTCTCTTCTCGGATAAATTTATATTTATATGCCCCTTCAAAAATCTGAAATGATTTTATACCTGGACATTAGTTCCACTTATGTTTAGCCATATATTTTTTAACTCTTATGTACGTAACATACGTGTGATGGCATCATTGCAACTTATGTTTCAGAAGCTTTTTGGGTAATTTTTTATCAAGGTGCGCAACAGAAAAGGTTTCACTTTGACGAGAACGTCTTATCTATTATTTTTTAAATCAATAAATTTCACACAGAAATTATTTACTTATATTATTATTATTTCTTATCTATTTTTTTGGAATCAATAAATATCACAGAAGTTATAAATTATTTACGCATTTCATGATTTTTGAAAAATAATGTACTCCCTGCGGTAACATAATTGAAATTTATGTTTGAGAAGTTCTTTGGTTTATTTTTCCATCAAGGAACGCAACAGACAGGGTGTCACTTTGACAAGAACCTTTTATCTATTTTTTGTTATTATCAAATAATGTTTCGGCGGTTAGAATTTATGTACACTTTAAATTATTTGTAAAACATAATGCACTGCTTATGGTGGCATCATTGCAATTTATTTTTTAGAGGTTTGCTGGGTAGTTTTCCTTTAAGAAACGCAACAGGCAAGATTTCACTTTGACGAGAACTTCTCATCTATTTCTTTTAAATCAATGAGTGTCACAGTAGTTAGAAATTATATATACTTTTCATGATTTTTGAAACATAATGCACTACTTGTGATGAAATCATTCAAATGTATGTTTCAGAAGTTTTTTGTGTAGTTTTTCACATTTTTTTTAATTTCCAAATGTCAGAAAATATACCAATTAGAGAAACTTCTGAATTTAAACAAATACTGCACCGCTTTCGGCTACATAATGAGAATTTATGTTTCAAAAGTTTTTTTTGCTAGTTCCTTCATCGCGGAACCCAACAGGCAAGGTTTCACTTCGAAGAAAAATTCTTATAGATTTTTTGAAAATCAATAAATGACACAGAAGCTATACATTATTTACACTTTTCATTATTGTCGAAAATTATGCACTGCTTGTTGTGCAATTATGCAAATTTGTTTCAAAGTTTTTTGAATAGTTTTTCCCTAAAGAAATGCAGCAGACGAGGTTTTAATTTGATGAGAACCTCTTATCTATTTTTGTAAGATCAAGAAATGTCATCAAATTGCGAAATTATTAAGACTTTTCATAATTCATCATCATTCAATCATTTATGTTGCAAAAATGTTGCGGTTAGTTTTCCTGTCCAGGAACGCTACAGGCAGTATTTCACTGTGATTAAAAACTCTAATACATTTAATAAAAAGGCCAAATGTCAACAAAGTTACCAACTGGTGAACTTTTTCGGGTACTTTTTTGTATAAAACATCGAATAGATAAGGCTGCACTTTGAGGACAAACTGTCATCCATTTTTCTAAAATAAATAAATGTCACAGAAGGTAAGTATTATTTCAAGCTTTTGTGACATTCAAGAAATAATGCACTACTTGCGGTGGCATACTTGGAATTCCAAAGTTTTGGGGTAGTTTTTCAAGCAAAGCATTGAGCAGACAAGGTTTTACTTTGATAAAAAACTCTAATACATTTTTAAAAAATGGCCAAATGTCAGAAAAGTTACCAATTAGTGAAACTTCTCCTCGCTTTCAGAAAATAGTATACAACTTCCAATCGCATGATTTAAATTTACGTTTCAAAACCTTTTTGGGTAGATCTTCTATGATGGAACGCAACAAACAAGGTGACATTTTGACGAGAATCTCTTATCTATTTTTCTTAAATCAATAAATGACACAGTTTTGAAATTATTTACACTTTTCATGATTTTCACAAAATAATGCGCAACTGGCCTTTGCATGATTTCAAAAAAAAATTTAGGTAGTTTTTCGCTCAAGGAACATTTTGGAGAAGGTTTCCATTATACGAAAAACTTTGATCTATTTTCAAAAATAACAAAATGTCACAGAATTGACTAAAGCATTCAAACAACATAGGTTCCTGTTTCCAAAGCTTTTTCCGTAGCTTTGGACAAAAAGGTGTGAAGATGTTAATTTTGTTTTACTTTTCCTTAATTCTACGAAAGGGTGGATTGTTTTCTGTCGTATTATCAACTTATAAGGTATATTTCCATTGTTTGTTTGAAAAACTTTTCGTAGGCTATTCGTATCGTAGGTATTGAACTTTGTTGGCTATGTTTGAAGCAGTGAGATTTCACTGTTGAAGTAGAAGAAGTAGAAAAGAAAAAAAAGTTTGCTAGATTACACGAAGGCTCAGTTTTTTGTTACTTTTGTTACAAGTTGTGTAACAGAAATTTTTAGAGTAGAGAACTTTTCTTGTAGAAAAAGCTGTTTTCTTGTGATAGGCTTGCTTACAAATTTTTAAGAAAGAAATTTCGCTGGGTTTCGCGAATGTTTAATTTTCTGTTAATTTCTTTACAAGTTATGTAACAGAAACTCAACGGGGAATTAAAAAGAATTCTTTTTGTTTTCAAAAAAGGTGTTGTGTCATTTAAATCCTGCTAACAAATTTTCAAAAAAGAAAGTTTTCTGTGTTTCGCGAGTTTTGATATTTTTTGTTATTGTTGTTCCAGAAAAAAATTTTGCCAGGTTTCTTAAAGGTTCAGTTTTTTTGTCATTTTTGTAATAGGTTATGTAACAGAACCTATTAGAGGAATCAAAAAGAATGTCTTTTGATGTGAGAAAATGTGTTTTGTTATTTAAATAGCCGTGGCTACGTGTGCCGAAATTCCGGTACAATTATTCAAATTTTTCCGTTACGAATAGGGGGAGCTGGAAAAGGGCTATTTGTACCGAAATTTCGGCACGATAAGCCGGATTTTTGTGTAAACACAAAGAATAACGATTTACGCATTTTTATTTGTTATAATATGATAATATATTATATAAATATTATATGTCTGTGTAGGCTTATCAATTAAATAAATTTGTTTCGTCGGCTCTGCTCTCAGTGGAACCCTGCCGTGGTTGTTTAACCGTTTTTTTTTTAAATTTGATATATGTATATATTAGAGTGGTCCAAAAAAAGCGACTATTTAAATGTTCATGGGCGACTGGGAATTCGTATAGCCTAGGCATAATCAGAATATGCCTATTTGTTTGTTTTGTTGTAGAGTCATTTTTCAGCTCGCTAGAAGCAATTGTTCCTCTTATGGATTTTAACATGTAAAAGTACAACTTTTTTTTCAAGTTCAATTTTTCATAAGAAGTTGTGAACCAATTTATTCAATCTTGGGGTTATTTTTTCTCCGAAATTTTAAGATTGATTTAGTCAACTTTTCATATTTCAGAAATTTTTATGATAAAATTGTACAGCAAGGAGAAATCTACCAAAAATTCAATATTTGCAGACTTTGGTGAGCGGTTTGCACGCTTTGGTGAAGTTTGTCTGCAGTGAAATTTTCAAAGAGTATACTTTAAAGCTCTCAGTATCAATTTGGAAAAGAACAACTGAAATGGTCGAAGCTTTATATTAAACAAAGGGGTTTGAAAAATTGGTAAAAACTGATAATTCAACTATAGGTTCACACGTAGGCTATACAGGTCAAGCTTTTATGGCGAGTGTGATAAGCGGCTAAGTCGAACCTATTCTATTGGAAACTCGAAATAAAAATTGACCCTAAAGGGAGTGGCAGAACTCGGCAAACCGGGTAAAAGCACGAACACACCATAAAATCATAAATAACTCATAACTTTTGAAATACTATAAATTCCGATATTGGAAAACGAAAGTTGCATATTATTTAAATTTTAATTTTAAAAGCTTTAATAATTTTATTTCAATAATTGATTCAATATAATTTATTTTATTAATTTCAATTCAAAATTACATGGCTCAACAGAAAATGTTTGTATTTAAATTATTTAAAAGTGCTTAAAAACCAGTTTCTTTATTAAAATTGATCAATAAATAAATTGATAAATAAATAAAATGCGCCTCAGCCCCCTTAGGGACTTGCCCCCCCCCCCCGGAAAGTTAAAGCGCTTAGAACGTAATCTAAAGCAAAAAAAATGCAATTAAGAGCGAATTCGGTTATCCTCCACTGGTACACTCCAGATTCTCCAGAGCACTCCGAACTGTTCCGAAGCAGGTCGGAGGGGAAAGGAAGAAGTAAGAAGGAGCAGGTCGGAGTGCTCTGGAGTGCACCAGTGCAGGATAACCGAATTCGCTATAAGGCTTTAACTCTCGACAAGCTTTTGAGTACAAGAAGTATAGAAATATTTCAGAAATTGAATATTTCATCCGATTTTCTGAACTTCGATCCAGAGATCTGGAATTCCATAGAGAATTACAAACTCTCACATAACTGCTACTGAAGAGCAGTAGCAATGTTTGCTCCTAAATGTGAATTTTCATCGACATCATGTACTTTATAACTTTTATGCGTCAAAAATAAATAAGTAGAGAAATCTAATTTAACCCTTCGAGGTCTCACTGGGTCATTTTGACCCATACTGTTGCTTTAAACGAACGTAGCATACAGGTATTCGAAAAAATGACTATACTACCGCTTTGCTGCTATAGTTGGAGCTCCCACCTATAGCCTAAAGCTGTTTCTATAGGGCGCGCGCTCATCAGTAGAATTTGCGAAGCTATCAAAGCCGGAACAGGGTCTAAGTGACCCATGTGTGCTGTTAGCGTCGAAAAAGGCAAAAATTTAGTATTTGAGTTTAATAAAATAAAAGTGTTTACAAAGTGAAAAAAGTGTTAAAACTTAATTTCAAGTTTTTTAAAAGTGGCTACATAATTGTAGTAGAGAATAATGGCATATAACTTGCGGTCGCGCATTCGTAACCAATTGTTAGAACAACTTGTTCACCACCTTGTGGAGCCCTACTTGATTGGAAAATTGCAAACTGTAACTCTTCGCTCAGATATCAGGAAAGGGATTCAAAAAATTCTGGCTCTCGACATTCCTGAACCAATTCAAACTCGCCCAGAGTTTGAAAAAAGAGTCAGATGCAACCTGTGCTCCTACAAAGTTGATCGCAAAAAGAAGATGCAGTGTCCATGTTGCAAAAGTGCTATGTGCGATGCTCATCGTATATGGATGTGCAACGACTGCGGTGGTACTGAATAAATGTACTTTATTATGCATCAGAACATTACTAAACTTGTAATAATAAATAAATTTTACTTTTCGTAACTTTTTTTCTTTATTTCATGACCTAAAATATGTTTCCTATTCCTATAAATTAAAAAAAAAAACACTATTTTTTACACCTCTAATATAACGTCCATCAGTATGCAAAATAAATACCTTTTTTTAAAGATACAGTGGAGGATTAATTTTTATATTATTCTATGATATTTCGAGAGTATTTTCCTAAATTTTTAGCAAAATTTATTAAAAATTAAAAAAGTTATGATTTTTTTTTAAAAAGTCCATTTTTTTGCAAAAAAAATTTTTTCGAGAATTTTTATAGGTATGTTAAAAGTTGTAATGGCATACGTAATACACATGGGTTACTTAATCAGACCTTTAAGTATGTCCATGAATTTTTTCAAACCAAATGGTTCAGTAGTTATGAAGATATAAGCTGTCAAAAAGTGGTCTGGGTCAAATTGACACAGTGTGACCTTTACGTTCGAAAAAATAGGTGTGCCCTCGAAGAAACAAAAGGTTGGATTCATCGAAAAAACTATGAAAAAAATCCAAAATTTATATTTTGAGCTAAACGACGCAAAATATGGGGAAAGGTTTTTGGAGGAATTTTAGCTTTTAAAAATTCCTACAGAATTTCTTTGAACCATTTTTCGACAAAACTCGTCGTTTTAAATTTATTTATGGAAAATGGTATGCAAAAATCAAAAAGTCCAATATTACGCCAAAAGAAGCGAGATACGTAAAAAAGTCTCAGAGAAGACTTGTAGGAGTTTTTGTTATATCCACCAAAAAATTTCTATTGACATATTGAATATTTTCTTGAAAACTTCATTCAATAAAAAATACTATTTGCAGAAATTAGATGTTCACTTTTATTTATTAAATATTTCTCAAGAGCAATTAGTTCCGATATTTAACAATGAATCAATAAACTCTCTATTTTGAATAACTGCAGAGTTTTTGGTCATAACAATATCTCCAAATTAACTTTACAAAGCATTTTATTTTCAACTTTTATAATATCCATTTCGACTATAAGTGCGAAGGAGACACACTTATACAAATTATGATTGCTGCCTCTGTTCGACCAAGAGCAGTTTTTCAGCGTTTACGGTTAATGACACTTCAAGTTTCCAGTAATAAACTTTTAGGGCGTAGATCTCTAGGTAGACAAGCACATTAAGGACAGTTACCACATTGGAACGGAGTGAGAAGAAGCCTCCAGTCACCAAGCAGGTGAATCCTTAGAGTGGACTCAGAGTTTCATTACTTTTACATTACTTTAGCAGAAATTTTTGAAACATTTTAGCGAGCTGAAAAATGAGTCTACAACGAAACAAAAAAATAGGCATATTCTTATTTCGCCTAGGCTATACGAATTTCCAGTCGCTCATGAACATTCAAACAGTCGCTTTTTTGGACCACTCTAATATATATAGTTAAAAGTTTGTCATAAGGACAACCGCAGGATT
>CAKNYM010030044.1:0-18035 GCA_932195095.1 Andricus curvator | reverse complement strand
CAAAAATTTCACTGATTTAAATGATATTTAAAAGATTGAAAAGAAATTTACAAATATTTAAAAAAATTTCACAAATATTTTAAAACATTTTTTGAAGATTTCACAGATTTCAATGATGTTTACAAAATTTCACAGAAATTCACAAATGTTTTAAAAAATGTAACAAATATTTCAAAACATTTTACAAAAATTTCATCGATTTTAATGATATTTAAAAGATTTAAAAGAAATTCACAAATGTTTAAACAAATTTCACAAATATTTCAAAACATTTTACAAAAATTTAGCCGATTTCAATCATATTTTAAGGATTCACAGAAATTCAAAAATGTTTCAAAAAATGTCACAAATATTTCAAAACATTTTTCAAAAATTTCACCGCTTTCAATGATATTTAAAAGAATTCACAAAAATTCACAAATAGTTCAAACCATTTCAAAAATATATCAAAAGGAAATCACAAATGTTTCAAAAAATTTCACAAATATTTCAAAACACTTCACAAAAATTTCACTGATTTAAATGATATTTAAAAGATTTAAAAGAAATTTACAAATATTAAAAAAAATTTCACAAATATTTTAAAACATTTTTTGAAGATTTCATAGATTTCAATGATGTTTACAAGATTTCACAGAAATTCACAAATGGTTCAAAACATTTTACAAAAATTTTACCGACTTCAATGATATTTAAAAGATTTCAAAGAAATTCTTAAATGTTTCAAAATAAGTAACACATATTTATTTTATTTTTATTTTATTTTGAAAAAATCATAAGCCCAACAGTCAGTGGCTACAATAAAGGTTATCACATAGTAATGTTGCAAATACATGGACCAATAACAGGGCTACCTTGTAAAATTGCTGAGATAATTCTTAAATGGTATATTTTGAGACAGTCGAATTATATATTAGGTAATTATAATTAATAACGACGATTTTTCTATTAAAAAATGCGAAAATATAGTTCTTGAATACATAGCGTAGTTATGATATTTTCTATTGCGTAGTAGCGTTAATGTAGTCGCTTACATTTTTTATAAATGTCAAAAGAGAATCATTAAATAAGTCAGTGTGCTTATATTTCTTCAGTAGGAGATTAAATTGAGTAGGTAATGAGAAGGCAGGAGAATTCATTTCCCAGTTAGAGTTTGGCATCGGAAGATAAAACAATGGTTGCCCTCCTTGGGCAGTCGCTCTAGTTTCGCGACCAGGTGCATTCAATGGCAGCAAAGAGAGGATGTATGGACACTCCATTAGATTATGTACTACCTTGAATAAAAATACTAAAGACGCGAATATTCTTCTTTTCTCCAGTGTCCACACATCAAATTTACGTACCAGTTGCTCATAGTCTGAACCCGGTGGCGGATAGTGACCGCTCCGCTTGTATTCTAAGAATTGAAGAAATCTCTTTTGACATTTTTCGATTGCAGTCACATATTTTTGATATTGTGGAGACTATACAATGGAAGCATATTCAAGCTTCGATCGGACCAACGCACTGAATAAAATTTTTAGCGATTTGGTAGACTTGCAGTTCTTGCAAGTACGTAGGATAAAACCAAGGATTTTATTGGCGCTAGAGATCAAATTATTTATGTGGGGTGAAAAAGTAAGGCCTGTGTCAAATCTTATACCTAGATCATGTATTGCAGATACTCTTTCTAGTATTTCACCACCAATCTTGTAATCACATCTTATAAAATCAGTTTTTCTTGTGAATGTTATGATTTTACATTTCGCTGTATTAAGATCAAATGAGTTATCAATACACCAGAGCTGAAAATGCTCAAGGTTTTTTTGCAAAAGTTCACAGTCTTGGGTAGCAGATATGGGCGAGAAAATCTTGGTATCATCTGCATACAGTAAGTAGTAGATCATTGCGTCAAACACCGTCCCTACATCGTTAAAATAGATTGCAAATAGTAAAGGTCCTAAATTGGAACCTCGTGGTACGCCAGATGAAGGGAAAAATGGTGCTGAGTTATGTCCTCCGTAATGTACGAAATTCTTTCTATTTAAGGTGTAAGACTGTATAAATGCAATGATATTATCAGGTATATCCAATTTCTGTAATTTAGAAAGTAGTATCCCATGATCAAAAAGGTCAAATGCCTTAGAATGATCAGTATATATTACATCCACCTGACCAAATTGATTGAGCTTTGAACAGATAAGCTGAAGAAAAGTGATAAGATTGGTTACGGTGGATTTTTTTGGTAGGAAACCATGTTGGGCAGAGGATACAACTGGTTTAAAGGCCCCCCAAATAATGTCGTATAGACAAATTTCAAAGACTTTAGACGAGTTATTTAAAATAGAAATAGGCCTGTAGTTAAGAATATCAGCTCTGTCCCCTTTTTTATGAACCGGGCATACCCTTGTGACCTTCCATTGTGTTGCAAATTTCCGCGTGGAGATTGCTAGATTAAATATAATGGTGTAGAGAACTACTAGCGCAGACGCACAGTCTTTCAAGGTATAGCAAGGCATGCGGTCAGGGCCTGCTGTCTTTTTAGAGGGAAGAGACTTAATTGCTTTTATTATATCAGTGGGGGATATCTGAGTTACATCTCCAAAAAGATGCATATTGGACTTGGGAGATGAATTAGGCACGATTGGATTCTTAGGGATGTTGTACACACCACCAAAAAAGTCTGCAAAGACATCAACAATATCAGTCTGTGACTCAAGTTGTTTTCCTTTATAGTGCATAATTCCAGGTATTCGCGTTGTACGTGAAACCCTGTTTACGTGTGACCAAAATAAGCTGGGCTTTGGATCACTTATCAAGGCATTTTCAACCCTGGATGTATAGTTCTCATATGCCCTCATGATATTGATTTTTAAATTTGCTCTAAGACCTTGAAATTGAGTAAGGATATTACTTGATTTGTATTTTTTGTATTTTATATATAACTTTTGTTTAATATTGAGACCCCTAATTATATCAGACGTATACCAGTAGGGATATTTATTAATTTTTGTTGGTCCGTATAGTGGGATATGCTCTTGAAACAATTTATAAATGATTTCATAAAATATGTCACAAGCCTGATCAGAGGCGTCACATCTTGTCAGCATAGACCAATCAGTGTTCGATAATGATATATATTTAACGCAGAGAAATTACATTTTTTAAAGTTAAAGTTGCACGAAAAATTTGGGAAATTCATCAAAAAATTGCAATCACGATTTCCTAATTTGGATAACTCAAAATAGATCATCAGTGATGGATGATATTTGTCTTCCGCCAAAATGGGATTTAAGCATTTCGCAATTTTTAGGTTTAAGTTAGAGAAGACAAGATCCAGACATCTGGAATTACAATTTTCAATGTTGTTGAATTGTTCTACACTGAAAAAGTCCATTAAGGACATTAGCGCACAGGATTTAGGATCATCTACCGTTGAAGTCATGTGAAGTAGAAAATATGGAATGTTAAAGTCACCTAACAAAATAACTTTTTGATCCCATAAAAAGCGCAGATCAATTATCATATCAGATAATTGTTCTAATTGGGCAGTTGTCACATAAGGTGGTACATACGCTAGCAATATAAATATCACATCATTTTCTATTTTAAGCTTAATACATGTTATATCTATTTCTGGTATAGATTCTTTAATGTGATTTATATTAATATTGCAGCTATTGTATTTTACTTTAACAGCGATTAACGTGCCACCACCTATTTTATTAACTCTATCATCGCGGTGTACATCAAAGGAATTCACATTTGATTTCAAAACATTTTACAAAAATTTCATCGATTTCAATGATATTTAAAAGATTTAAAAGAAATTCACAAATGTGTCAAAAAATATCACAAATATTTTAAAAGAAATTCACAAATGTTTCAAAACATTTTACAAAAATTTCCCCGATTTCAATAATATTTTAAGGATTCACAGAAATTCAAAAATGTTTAAAAAATTGTCACAAATATTTCAAAACATTTTACAAAAATTTCACCGCTTTCAATGATATTTGAAAGATATCACAAAAATTCACAAATAGTTCAAACCATTTCAAAAATATATCAAAAGAAAATCACAAATGTTTCAAAAAATTTCACAAATATTTCAAAACACATCACAAAAATTTCACTGATTTAAATGATATTTGAAAGATTTAAAAGAAATTTAAAAATATTTTAAAAAATTTCACAAATATTTTAAAACATTTTTTGAACATTTCACAGATTTCAATGATGTTTACAAGATTTCACAGAAATTCACGAATGGTTCAAAACATTTTACAAAAATTTTGCCGACGTCAATTATATTTAAAAGATTTCAAAGGAATTCTCAAATGTTTCAAAAAATGTCAAAAATATTTCAAAACATTTTACAAAAATTTCACCGATTTCAATGATTTTTAAAAGATTTCACAGAAATTCACAAATAGTTCGAACCATTTCATAAATATATCAAAAGAAAATCACAAATGTTTCAAAAAATTTCACAAATATTTCACAACACTTCACAAAAATTTCACTGATTTAAATGATATTTAAAAGATTGAAAAGAAATGTACAAATATTTAAAAAAATTTCACAAATATTTTAAAACATTTTTTGAAGATTTCACAGATTTCAATGATGTTTACAAGATTTCACAGAAATTCACAAATGGTTCAAAACATTTTACAACAATTTTACCGATTTCAATGATATTTAAAAGATTTCAAAGAAATTCACAAATGTTTAAAAAAATGTCACAAATATTTTAAAACATTTTACAAAAATTGCATTGATTTAAATGATATTTAAAAGATTTCAAAGAAATTCTCAAATGTTTTAAAAAATGTAACAAATATTTCAAAACATTTTACAAAAATTTCATCGATTTTAATGATATTTAAAATATTTCAAAGAAATTCTCAAATGTTTCAAAAAATGTAAAAAATATTTCAAAACATTTTACACAAATTTCATCGATTTCAATGATATTTAAAAGATTTGAAAGAAATTCACAAATGTGTCAAAAAATATCACAAATATTTTAAAAGATTTAAAAGAAATTCACAAATGATAAAAAAAATTTCACAAATATTTTAAAACATTTTATGAAGATTTAACAGATTTCAATGATGTTTGAAAGATTTCACAGAAATTCACAAATGGTTCAAAACATTTGACACTAATTTTACCGACTTCGACGATATTTAAAAGATTTCAAAGAAATTCACAAATGTTTCAAAAAATGTCCCAAATATTCTAAAACATTCTACAAGAATTTCACTGATTTAAATGATATTTAAAAGATTTAAAAGAAATTCACAAATGTTTAAAAAAATTTCACAAATATTTCAAAACATTTTACAAAAATTTTACAGACTTCAATGATATTTAAAAGATTTCACAGAAGTTCATAAATAGTTCAAACCATTCCAAAAATATATCAAAAGATTTCACAAATGTTTCAAAAGATTTTACAAATATTTTAACTATTTCACCAATTTTAATGTTTTTATGATTTGAAGTTGCATTGCCTGTCATGTTTTCAAATTGATTCGGGCATCGGTATTTACCGATATTTTCATTAAGAAACTCAATGTGATAAAATATAGAGACTTACTTTGACCTTCTTCGCAGTTGGTTTCATCTGCTACTGAGGATGTATCAACAATAGTTTCTAAAGAACCTTCACGTCCTTTTCTTTGTTGTAAACGTAGGAATGCTTTGTCTTCACCATCATTCATAATTTCAAGAGCATTTTGAACCGATATGTCAATCAAACTATCAAGCTGTTCTACAAATTCCAATTCCTTTTCTAGTTGACTCGCAATGCGGCTGCATTTGCCTTTTTGAATCTTTTTCCATTCCCTGAATAAATATTGGATTTTATCAGCAGAACGGTAGACGCTCTTTTTTGGAATAGATGTTCGATCCCAGAACAACATAAACTTTTCAATAACAGGTGAAGCACTTTTACGAACAGTTTTTTTCAAAGTTATATGTTGATAAAAAAACAGTTGGAGCACTTGTTTTTTTGAGGGTAATTTACGTCCACGTAATTCTGCTTTGGGGTGTCCTATTAAACATATAAAATCCGATTCACGCCTATTAGTCATAATTGAAGGTTCTTTAAACTTTATATTTTGATGAAAAATCTAAATGTATTTCATTTAACAAAACAAAAATAATGACTTTAATAACGTTACACCCACAATTCTACGCGCACGTAATTCTTCCTACTGATGTTCGGAAACTTCTGGCTGAAAATTCAATCATGGTCATAGTTTGCACCTTGCTAGAGTAGTGTTCATAACAGTACGGTATTTACAAACGAGAGACATAAAAATAAAATTCAGGTAAGACTGAGAAAGATAATACAAAAGTCTCGTGCACCCTGAGCACACGGAGCGATCCAAGGACACACAGGGATGCTTTTCAGGCTATTACCCAGTGAAACCCTGGCACCTCCAAGAGCGCCGATGATTAAGACGATTAGCTTAAAAGAATATTCCGGGTTTAACCGTCGCAACTCCCTTATAAGATCTTTATACTTCTCTTTCTTTTCTTTCTCCTTGGCTATTACGTTTTTGTCAGCTGGTGCCGAACATTCTATAACGAACATGGTTCGTTTCTCGAAGTCAACGAGAACTATGTCAGGCCTCGAGTGCGCAACAGAAACAATTGTCGAGAATATGAAGTTCCAGTATATACGGTACTTCTCATTTTCGACAATTGACTCTATTTCCCTAGGAGCGTTTAGCGGAGCGGTATTTGGGCTAATGCCGTAAGAGTGACAGAGATGGTAATAAAGCACTCTTAGTGCCGCCATTTTGGTCTTTCTATTTCTGAAGCACATCACCTTGGTCTTCCCTATGTTCACCGTCAGTTCTTTTGTTGCCACATACTCTTCGAAAATTCTTATCATTAGGTTCATCCCCTTCTCATCGTCTGCTAATAGAACTACGTCGTCCGCGTATGCTAGAGAATATAGTTTTCTATTACCCAAAATTGTCCCCCCTTTCCCTTTCTCCTTTAGCTTCTCCTCTAAGTCTGCGAGCAGCATATTAAATAGTAGCGGACTCAACGGGCACCCTTGCCTTAGACCTCTTCCTGTCCAGAAAACCTCCCCCTTTTTCCCCCCTATCTTCACCCTAATCCTGGTTTTAGTAAAAAATTTCCTTTATCCTCTCCACCAACCCTTCCTCTATTCCCCTCTCTTCCGTTGCCTGCCATAGCACTTTTCTATTCACTGAGTCAAAAGCCGCTTTAAAATCTACGAAAAAGGCGACTAATTTCCCTCTTTTCCTCCCTAAGTTTCTGTTAACCAAGTAGTTGAGTACGTAAATGTTATCTATTGTCCCCATCCCTTTTCTTAATCCCGTCTGATTGTGTGGAATACTTTGTTTCTCTTCTATCTTATTCTCTAACCTTTTTCTTAGAATTTCTGCTATATTTTATAACCCACTGGCATGAGAGTGATCCCTCTGTACTCTTCTACCTTCTTACCCTCCCCTTTCTTGACAAGCGGTACCACCAGCCGTGTCATCCACTCCTCCGGCCACCCCTCTCCTTTCCAGACCTTGTTGCAGATCTTCCACATCCCTTCTCTAATCCCTTCTCCTCCATACTTTATTGCTTCGTCCTCCATACCATCCTCTCCTGTAGCCTTGTTTCTTTTCAGTCTATCTCTCGCCTGATCCACTTGTTCTCTTGTTATTTCGTTCCCTTCCTCCATTTCTCCCTGGACTATCCTTCTATTTTCCCCTTTGATCCTATTTTGTTCTCCCCCTAACAGACCCTTAAAATAATCCGTCCACTCGCCCATTTCTATTTCTTCATTCACGCCCTTCCTTCCTCCTCTTTCCCTATTTATCACATCCCAGACCCTACCTTCTTTGATCGCTTTTTCTACTTCTTCCTTGTATTTCTTCTTTCCCTTTTGCTTTTTCCTCTCCAGCATCCTTTCATGTTCTCTTTTTCTCATGTTGTACTCCGCCTTCTCTATTTCTCCTTTCCTCCATTTTCTTATACACTCTTTCATTCTCTCTTTACTCTCCCTGCATTCCGCGTCCCACCAGCCTCTCTTTCCCTCTTCTCTGCCTTCTTTTGTACCTACCTCATCCCTTACCTTCTAAATCAACCCTTTCAACCTTTCAATTAACGAGTCTACTCCCTCCTCCTTTTCATACCTAACATTCTGCTTTTCCATTTTTTGTTTAAACTCTTTTAATTTATCTACCCCCCAGACTCCCATTTTCGTTTTCCTTTCTCCCCCTCTTTCCTTTCTCCCTTTGCCGCGCTTATGGACGCCACCTTTCAGTGTAGCTATTACTGGGAAGTGCTCAGACCCTATCTCATTTCCCACATTCATACTGCCTATCATATTCCTCATTCTTTCTTCCGCCAGGATGTAGTCCATTACTGTTTCTCCCTTACCTATAAACGTGATCTCTCCTTTTTCATCTCCTTTCATGTTGCCATTACAAATAAACCATCCTGTTTCTCCTATTACGTCTAGTAACCTCCTTCCCTCCCGTTCTATCTCCCTATGTTTGGAGCTCCTTATGTAGGTTTCCTTTTCTTCATCCCAAGTCCCTCCCCCTTGTTCGCCAGTCCAGGCATTCAAGTCACCTCCTATCAAAACCAACTCTTCCTTCTTTTCCTCCCTGTCCTCCTCTATTCTGCCTTTTATTGCCAATTCTTTTCTCACCCCTGAGACCATGCCGCCCATCCCTCTACCTTTAACGTGTTCCTTTCTTGCTTCTTGCTTTGTCCACACATAACCTTTAGGTAACCTCCTTTTCACCCCCTTCCAATCCTTCTCATCGACCCAGGTTTCACTCATCATAATCACATCCCACTTTTCTAACTCCCGCCAAAAACCTTCATTCTTGTTCTTCAAGCCTGAAACATTCCAGAAAGCTATTTTCACGTTTTTCTCCTCCCTTCCCTCACCTATACTTCTCACTTTTCTTCCGCCTTGCTTTTTGGAAACCCCTCTGTTTGATCTCTAACCTCTTTTGCATCTTGCTTTTTTCTACCTTTCTCAACTCTTTTTCCCTTTTCCCTTATTTGTTCTAATTCCTCGTCCCAGAACCATTCCTCCCCATTTATCCATAATCTGTCTCTCCCTATCCATACCATGCGCCCCTTTTTTCTCTCTACCCATGCCCTCTGTTCCATCTGCCATCTTCGTTTCCTCTCCCTCCATTTCAAATCCTCTTCAATTCTTTCCCTTCTTCCTCTCAATAATTTTTTGTTCTCCATAATTTTCTTTTTCTCGTCCTCACTCCCTACTTTTACTATAAACATTCCTTCTTTTTCTTCCTTCGTCCCACCTATTCTGTTAACTCCTTCTACCCTTACCTGAACTCCAATATCTCTCAGAAGATTTTTGATTTCCACTTCCCCTTTTTCACTCTCTACTGTCAATCCGTTAACTACTATGTTATTTTTTCTCTTTGCCCTTTCTTCCCCTTCCAATCTCCTTTCAATGTCACTTAGTCTCTTCTTCAATCTTTCATTCTCATTTTGCACGTTCTTACTACTTCCTTCTCCTATTTCCGCACCCTCTGTTTCTTTCCCCATATGCTCATTCCTTATTTCTAAGTTGTTTACCCTTTCTTCCAACTGTTTTATCTGACTATTTCTCTTTTCGTCATCCTCTTTCTACCTATTCTCTATACTCTCTAATTTACCCCATACCTTGTCCTTCTCCTCTTTCCAGAGTTTATCCCACTCTTCCCATTTTTCTCTTACCTTTGTCACTTCCCCCCTTACATCATTTCCCTGCCTATTCATGTCATCCAGTCTCCTCCTTATTTCCTCTCTAAATCCTTTTATGAGTGCCTCTAGTTTTTCAAAAATTCCTCCGTCCCCCCTATCTCTTTCTGGTGTTTTCCGTTTAGTGAGTTTAGTCCTAACCTTCTTGCTTTCCTTGTCCCTTTCTAATTCATCGTCCCCTTCCTCTCTTTTTCTTTTTTCTTCCCCTTCACTACTGGTCGCACTCACTTTTTTTCGACATTCGTCCAAACTCCTATTCGAACCCGCGCTGCCTAGCTTGTTAAGGCGCTGTAGGTTATAGAGGGCCTACCGCGTTGATGGCCCGTACCTGTATCCCTTCGCTCTGGCGTCGACCCCCTGGTCGGCGTCTCTAACGTCTCTTCGCCGCTACTGTCAACTTCCCCCTTCTCCCCACTAACCGCGCTCTCAACCACCTGACCTCTTGTTTCATCACTTACCTGCCCTCTGGCGCCCGATTGTGGGCTTCGTACCGTCGACATCCTAGTATCCTACCTTACCCAGTATTCCGCGACGTTTCCCGCTCTTGACTCGCCTACCCCTTACCACGCAACTAATTTTCTACTCATAACCTCAAAACTTCACACGCTCCAATTTCCCTTTCTCACAACTTACTTTCACACTTTACACCCTTGCCTTCACTCACCCTTCTTCCTTTACACCTGATCTCCGCACTCACTGCCCTTTCTGCATCCACACACGCTGATTCCCTGCACCAAAGCCAAAAAAATCAACACTTGACACAAAAGAGTTCTCTCACGATCGGTACCGAAAACGGAAGTATACGGTTTTAATTTTCTCCATTTTTTTTTGTTTGGGGTATTATAGAGTTTTTATCTTTGTATTTGTTTATATATGTTTTTGTATATTGTTGCTTCTTCTTTTATAAGTATGTTCTGACAAGAATGTATGTTTCTTATAAGTATGTATCTTACTCATGCACCCTCTTTTGATAATCTATATTTTTTTTATGGTATTTCTATGATACGCATATATTCATATTCTCGACTCAATGCATGCATGTAGAAAACAATTCTAATGCGCTTAAACCTAATTTATTATTTACAATAAATGTTAATGGAAATGTCAGTTTAGGGCTGTCTCTCATACTCCTCTTTACAAAGAAAAATAAATTTAGTTGATAATGTCTTTTCGTCGTAGGTTTCGCGGGAACTTGTTGCCACTTCTTAGATCTACTGTTAGGCTACTTCGTTTTAAGACACACACTATTAATTTTTGTGTCTCAGGTTGGTGGCAAGATCCATTTCCGTTTATTCAATTTCATTTCCATTAACCTACTGAAGAACGTACGAGGGGTTTTATAGAGATTTGTTAATTTGAGTGTTCCGTGCCTGGGAATGTTATCACCCAGTTTATCATTTAGTAAAGTAGCAGAAGGTTTTGAAATCCTGTCCTTAAAGTAGCTTACTCTAATTTGTCTATTTCTAATTGTTATGAGATAATTCAAGCTGGTAAAGGGAGTTAGAATCCTTAAAGTCATCTCCCGAACAACGAAGCGAGCTCTCGGGTTTCTGGGAACCTTGTTCCTTTTGGGATGAATACCCGCAGAAACTGTCAGGGATAATGTCCTCCTTAGGGTCAACAAGAGACATCCCAACAAATTCAGAATCCTTACATACTGGAGAGCTACCAGAGGAGGAACGAGAAACATCGGCATTGGAAAATTCATATTCGTTGATAACTATATTATTTAATTTTCTTGCGCCTAAATAAGGCCGTATATCGCCATTTTTCGTTGTAACTATGATTTATGGATGAATGATTAATCTATGCACTATTAGAACGCCGAATTTTGCCTATTTTCATTCAGCTTGTTATTTTATTGCCTACACGTTTTCGAAGGGCCATTGGTACTGAATAAGTTCAACAAATAAAAGGCTGATCATCCCTAACTTTCAATTCATGTTGATACACGTTAATTAAACCTGGTTCTTTGTTAAATAATTAAAAAGTAAAATTATTTCCTTAAAACTTAGCTGTTCGCTCGCGTTTAGAGTTTCAATTGCCTCTATCTTTTCCATAACTGTTTCTATCGATACATTTTTAATTTCCTCAGATTCAATAGTATTTATATTTTTACCTCTCCCATATAATCAGCAAAATTTTCATTAAGTATCCAATTTTCACCCACACACTGTAGATGACAAATCTCATTGGTATAATTGGGATCTACAATTACCCTAATACTTTTCAGTTCGTCATCAATTAGACAGATTTTTACAGAACCATTCGCGTCTTTTAATAATACAGAATTATCCTTGAAGTTGATTTTTGATTTAAACCTTTTTAGTAGATCTACGCCCAAGATACAATCTTTCTTCAAATTTGGAACAACAATAACTACAAACTGGCCTTTCCAATCGCCCAGAGAAAAGTTTGCGTATAATTGAGTTTTAATATGTACAGGCGTCGAACCTGTGGCACCTATGATGGACAAGCCCACAATTGCCATTTTTTCGCATTTTTTAAAATTAGTAAAATTCTCCAGATAAAAAAAATTCAGATATAAGGTAAATGTACCAAACGTTAGCCGGTGCCCAAACTCTGGATACAAAAGTAATTTTTATTTTTATTAAGTTCCGTACATCTAAAATTGCACTTTTTCGGCCCTATTTCCATTACTTAGCTTCATAGTAACTGTGAAGAAACTAATAAAATAAGAAATAATGTTTATGATTTATGAAAAATGAAGCCAAGTTTCAAGCCTTTGCAAAATGACGAAGTGTTATAGTGTGCTTGACAGATTTGTTAAGACAAACGTGATACTTCTTAAGGTCGTAAGTTATCATTATCATAAACGTTTGCCTACAAATTTTATATTGAGATTATCTGTAGAATATTTGTGATAAAGGCGATACACAGATAAAATCTATAATAATAACCCTGGCGGACCGAATAAACGGAACGGATACGCTACAGCGTATCCTTATAGTATCCACATCGTATCCTCTCCGTATCATGCAAGAAAAACTCATTAAAAAAGCAAGATGAACATTTAACTTGTTGAAATTCGGATTCTACGTGAAAATTTGCGTAGAAGGTCACGGAATAATTGCAATAGTTTTTCTTGCAACGTTAAAAACTTTAAAAAAATATAATACCTATCGACAACGTGGGCTAAAGGCGACTTCAAGCGCATCCATAAGTGCAGCGTCTGTATTTACAAAGCTTCGTTTAATGCGTTATTGCGTCTTTTTTTGGCAATTTTTTGCGTTCCCGAAACAGTTTTCCTTCATCCAGTTTCGGCGATTTTCAGCGCTTGCAGAGCAATATTCGTGAGTAAACATGCTTTTAGCACGTAGATTTTTCTTTTCTCATCTATTTTTAAATATATTTGCAATTATATTTGTCATTTTGTTGATGCAAAAAATGACATAACCTCAATCAATATTGACTTGGATTTATGGCTTTTTCAGAAAAATTCAAGCATGGGAAAACAACAAAAGGATACCCCGTAACAAGGAGTTGATTGAGACGCATAGAATGGCATTTAAAAAAGTAGACACTTCAATGCCTTGAAAGGCGTACTAATTGCATTTTTGTCCGAAATGCCATTAAATGCATTTTATGGTTCGAATCTTGTCTCGTTCCAATCATTTTCAATGCGCACAAATGAAAAGGCATTAAACTGACGTTATGCTAATACTGTTAAGTGAATTGGCGTTAATGCTATTTAATGCAGTTCGCCGAGCCACCCACTTGAATGCCATACAATGCCTTTCATGACACAAAGTATTGAATTGGTTTAATGCCATTTAATGCGGTTCGCCGAGCCACCCACTTGAATGCCATACAATGTCTTTCATGGCAAAAAGTATTGAATCGGGTTAATGCCATTCAATGCTGTTTCGAGATATTTTCAGTTGAATGCCATACAATGCCTTCTGCGGCAGATTGCATTGACAAGGCTAATGCCATTTAAGAAGAATAGGAACCATATAGGAACTGAGGAACAGACGCGAAAGTGATATAGTAGCCGAAAAGTGAGCATGCTGATAGTATTTCGTTGTGTTGGTTATTCTCGCATTCTGATACTTTTTAATAATAACTGCAAGATGTTCGCGTATGTGATTTTACTCTCGCGTATAACGTTTCAAGAAAAGTTCATACGTCAAGAATAAAAAAATATGATGCCGCGAAGCATTCTCCATCGCAAAAATACCACATCCTCGTTTCTCTGAATAACGGCGGAAAGGCCGACATACGAGAGGGAGTAATATTAAATTTAGCAGGTAAGTTGAAAAGCTTTTCAATTTAAGGCCATGTGAGCGTAACCTCAAAAATTTTTTTACATTTTTTTCAAAACCAACTTACGTTCACACCAAACGCGATATCGAGTTGAAAATTTGGGAAATCAAATGAGAAACAACCCTGGCGGACCGGCCGAACGCAGGCGTTACGCTGCAGCGTAATGGTAAAGTAATATGGCATTACAACTAATAAACAAACCAAATAAATATGTAAACAGTTGCAATTATAATAATACGTTAAAGTTTACGTTAAATGGTCATGTCGTAATTGCAACAAGTTTATTTTCCAGCGTTAAAAAATAAAAAAACGAAGTTGCTGTCATTAAAGTCGGACCCCTGCATGTTGGCAGCCCGATTGAAGTCGCCGTTAGCAAACTGTCAACCTGCAGGGGCCCGACTTCAATGACTTCGTTTTTTTATTTTTTAACGCTGAAAAATTAACTTGTTGCAATTACGACATGACCATTTAACGTAAATTTTAACGTATTATTATAATTGCAACTTTTCTTTATTCACACAAACATTCATATCGATATCTCATTTCGTGTGGAATTGGTATGATAAAAAATATGTCGGTAAAGTACAAATCGGATAAGTGTTACATGCGCTTAAGGATTTTGAAAGGTTTTGAGATAATAAAAAAAATTTCTTCAGATTCGTGGGAAAATTTGAAATGTTTTTTCACTTTGCAAAATTAATTTTACAAGAATAATAAAGAATAATTAAAAAATAAATTTTGAAGATTAAATAATAATTCAACAATTATTAATTTAGAAACAATCGAGTTAGTTTAAGAGATATTTAAAAGTTTTGAAAAGATTTGAAAATAATTAAAAATTTGTAAAGATTTTATGAACATTCCTAGGAAATTTGAAAATGATTTTTTATTTTGAAAAAAAAATTCCAAGAGAATATTTAAATAGATTTTGAAAGATTTTAATGCTTTTTAAAAATTTTACAGGTTTTTTTTTTAATTTGAGCAAAAGTTAGAATGATGTTGAAAGATATTTAGAAGTTTTGACAGAGTTTTACAAATAATTTGAAATTCTAGAAGAAAATTTATAATAATTTTTTATTTTCAAAAAGTAATTCAAAGAGAATATTTCAAAAGATGTCAAAACGAAAACAGATTTTGCCGTATAAATAACAATCGAACGCTGTGTTCCCTGCTATTGTTTAACTTGCAATTTTACATGCATTCAGTACATAATTGTTGCAAATAAATAGATTTTGGATAATTTTGTGAGTAATGTCAATTTCAATTAATATTAGTGAATTCTCATGTAACCTCTTTCCTGTTAATATGTCTTCTTTCAAAGTTTTACATTCAGTCCTTATCTGGTCCTTATTCTCGCAGCCTTCACGATTTACTTCGATGCAAAAACTGCCACCTACATCTGTGAGTAACCCCACCCAGGAAATTAAACGACTCAAAAAGAGTTTGCGTCAATACATACATACATACATACATTGATTAGCAGTTCGAACTCGAAAGTTCATTGCCTCACTACCCGATTCGGGTAGTGTTTCTAGGTGGATATTTACTACCAATGTGGGCCCACCACACCCACGACGGGCCAACAGCACGCAGGTATTCCTGAACGGTTACCCATCCAAGTACTAACCGCGCCCAACGATGCTTAACTTCAGTGATCTTACGAGAACTGGTGTTTCCAGCGTGGTATCGCCGTTGGCGATGAGTTTGCGTCAATACGAAGAAAAATTGAAGCACATAACCGAGAAGTACGAGCAGGTTAAGACAGAAGAGAAGAGTTTGGAACAAGCTTTGAGCGAATCGGATGCTTATGCAGATTCACTCAGAGAAGAGCGCACCGCAATGAATGAAGAAATTGCGTTACTAAGAAAACTGAATTGAACTGAACTGAAAAACTTGAATATTTCAAAGTAAAGGCTTCGGAAAATCTAGAAATATAAATTTTTATAAAAAAAGAAAAATCTGATTTGTCATAAAAATTGATTCGACAAATTTTTCTAAAATCAAAATTTAAACTTTTTAAATTACTTTAAGTAAATTTAAATCGTTTAGAAATTAACAATTAAAAAATTTTAATTATACTTTTCGAAATTGAACCATTTCAATTTTAATCGCAAAATTTAAACTTATGATAGGGAAAAATTGGAAATTTAGCGCTTGCCATGAAAATTCAGAATTCTATTCTAAAATTGTAATCATTAAAAATTGAAGAAATTATTCAATTATTCAATAGAAAAATTGTTGTTTTTTTTAACTGAGTTTGAAATGTCGAACTTTTTGGAACATTTTTCAAATAAAAAAAAACTTCAATATTCAATGCCTGGATCTAAAATCTGCTCACTTTTAAGGCTTAAATTTGAGAAATTGTTTTAATTTTTCATTGTTTTGAATTTATTGTGAAGGCATTTCATTCAAAATTCTTTGATTACAAATCCTTTAAACTGAAAAGCGTGCAACTATCAAGTCTTTTAATTTGATACTCTACGGTTTCGAAAAATTTAAGAAATCAGACAGTTTTGTACGTTTAAAATTGAAACCAAACTATTCAGAAAATTTAAATATAAAATTATTAAATTTAAAACTGACTAATATTGAAAACAAAAAATAATTTAAAATATTTAAATCTAAAATTATTCAATTAAAAACTAAAAAAAAAATGCTTTTAATATGAAAATTTTCAATTTTGAAATATTTTAAAATGAAATTGGAATTGGTTTGAATACAAAAAAATTTTTATATCACAATTCTTCGCGGCTACTTTTTTTTTACTTTTAAATGAAGTTCGGATTTGTTTAAGTTTCAACTTTTTGTAGTATACATTTTTTCATTTTTTAATATTTTTCATTTAAAATTACTTTTTATTCTGAACGTTTTGTATAACGATTCAGTTTTACAGGGTTTATAATTGAAACTTTTTCCATTTTGAACGGTGAAAA
Organism: Andricus curvator; assembly: GCA_932195095.1. NCBI lineage: Eukaryota > Metazoa > Arthropoda > Insecta > Hymenoptera > Cynipidae > Andricus > Andricus curvator. The sequence goes on along the minus strand of CAKNYM010030044.1, from coordinate 1,065 downwards.
AAAAGGTGAAATTATTTTTTGATTTTATATTTAAATTTGTCTAATCAATTTTTATGTTAAATCATAATTTCTTAAATTGAATAAAAATTCAGATTTCTAGAACTTCAGAAGCTTTTCCTTTGAAATACTCAATTTAGTTTTCAGTTTCTAATTGTAAAATTTTAGTCGCTTCTCATTTAAATTTATAAAAATTCAAATGTTTTCACTTTTGAATCATTCCATTTTGAATGCTTTTATTGATCAATCATAGTTTTCATTCATCTGAATTTTACATGATCTATTTCTGAAAATTTTAATTGAAAAATATTCAATTTTCAACGTTTGAAAATCGTCCTCTTTCGAAATTTTAATCTGAAATCATTCAATTCCGAGATTCTTGAATCCAGAGTAAAATTGTTAAATTCTGAACGCTTGGAATTAGAAATAATTAAAATTCCTCCCTAATTAAATTCAATTATAATTTGAAATTATCCCATTTTAAACTCTTTTATTCGCAAATGACACAAGTTCAATTCCTTTTGATTTCATTCGAAATATCGTCATTTTTCAAAATTTTACCTATCTACAATATGTCGAATTGGAACATTTTAAATACAAAATCATTTCATAATTTTTTTTAAATTTCAAACGCTTTCAATTCGAAATTATCAAGAACAAATGATGGTCTAGCCGTGGTTCTCCGCGTGTGAGAGCCGAGCGGCGCTCGACAGCTAACTTCACAGTGGCTCTAATCCGCTCTCTAATTATAACTCTATACCAAAAAGCCAGTGATATTTGTTTAGATTAGTTTTAAGTATTTAAATGTTTCTTCGTTCGTTCAGTACAATAATGTTTGTACTATAAAATAGAAAGTATTATGTTGAAATGCCAAAAATAATATCCATCTTAGTTTGTTTAAATTAATTTTTAGCATCACAATCTTCGTTCAGTACAAAAATAGAACAATTTATGTACGATAAAACAAGAAGCATTATAATACGATGTATTTTGAAATAAAAGCTTAAAAATACGTTCTTTGGTAAATTATTATTTCGTAAATTCCACCGTTTCGCATTGAAGCGCATA
>CAKNYM010030043.1:0-18016 GCA_932195095.1 Andricus curvator | reverse complement strand
GTCACGCCAGTACATCCAGTACTCCCAGTCAATTCTCGAACACAGCCTAAGTCTTTTTCTACTTTATAGTTTTTTACTTGATGCGAAACTGAAGATTCTTAGAAATTTTTAACATATCATCATAGATTTCGCGGAAATTGACAGATTTTGGGGCAAATAAAAAGTTATTTCATGGAGATGTTATAAATAAAGAGAGAAGGAAATAATGAAATCAATTTAAATATAGACATTTCGAGAGATAACAAAGCCTTTGATTATTATTATTATTATACCATTAAGCCATTTCCCTTTCGGGGTAGGCGTGACTTGCTCGGTTGTAAAATAGTATTGGGTATATGGGTGAATTGGTGTAGAGTATATAGGTATAAGTTAGATAGGTATATAGGTATGAGGTAGATAGGTATATAAATATATTTTAGATTGATCTGGAATTCTCGTGTTATTTATTTAAATGACACGTTTATTCCGCAACACTGCTCCGACCCAGGTTGCTGATCAATCTCTCTAGCGATCACCCCAAGTGAAGAGCCTCACAAAATTGTTATGTATGGTTCTCCATTTGGGCCCATTAGTATCCAAGATCTTTGTTTCAGGCGTCATTCATTCTACTGTCACTCTGTTTACAAACTATTTGTCGCCACACTTTTCTGTCCTGGCATACTACTCTAGCTTCCTTCACGTCCATGCATTTTTTCATGCAAGCTCTTGTGTTTCTATGGCTTCTTATGTCTCTACGGATTAATGTCTCATTTACAGATTCTAACCATTCTTTCGGCGGTCTACCTCTGGGCATTCTGCCATTTACTTTAACTTTATACACTTGTTTGGTCAGTCGTTCATCTTTCATTCTTTCAAGATTTCCGAACCATCTTAACTGATTTCTTTCCCATGTGTCAACTATTGTCTCTTTTGCACCACATTCTTTGAGGATTGTCTCGTTTCGGACTTTGTCCATCAGTGTTTTCCCGCATATTATGCGCAGAGGTTTCATGCCGATCGCGTTAATTTTACTCCTGTCCTTTTCTTGACAGGTCCATGTCTCGCTACCGTATAGTACAGTCGGTACGAATATAGAATTGTGTATGGCCATTTTAGCTTTTTTTGATATGTTTTTATTTGTTAGGATGGACCCTGCTCTACCGATAACCTGTTTACCCTTATTTATGCGCCTATCTAACTCCATTTCTATTTTTCCGTCGCTAGTGAATAGACTACCTAGGTATACGTACTTGTCAACTTGTTCTAATCTCTCATCATTTAGGACAATGTTGCACATTGTTTTCTCACTCTTTCCCTCAAACACCATGATTTTTGTTTTATTTACGTTAATTTTGAGTCCCATGTCCTTCATGCTTGTATGAAGTTTATTCAACATTCTTTGCAAGTCCTCGACTGATTCTGCCATAACAATCTTGTCATTTGCAAAAGCTAACCCACGTACCTTAACTGTTTGGAGATCTACACCTTCTTCGTCGAAGAGTGCAGTTCTTTGACACTTATCCATGAATATGATAAATAGCCACGAAGACATAACGCATCCTTGTTTCACGCCTTGCATAATATCGAACCAGTCACTCAGTTTCCCATTTACCCTTACACTCGCTTTACTACCTGTATATATTGTTTTTATTGCTTGCAGGAGCCCTCCATTTACTCCGTACTCTTTAAGAACTTCCCAAAGTTTACTTCTATTTACCGTGTCGAATGCTTTTTCTAGGTCAATAAATGCACAGAAAAGTTTCTTTCCTACTCTCAAGCTTTTTTCTGTGATCTGTCTTAGGCTAAATATCTGATCTGTACATGATCTTCCTGGCATAAAACCACTTTGGACTTCCCATATCTTTTCTTCTGTGATTTCCATTACCCTACGAATAAGTATTTTTGAGTATATTTTACTTACGGTACTTAGTAGGCTGATACCTCTGTAATTACTGCAGTTGTTTTTATCTCCCTATCTTTTGTATATTGGTACGATAATCGCCTTTTTCCAATCGTCTGGGACTTTCCCCGTCTCGATACATAAATTTATTAATTCGCACAACCTGTGAGGTATGTACTCGCCACCGTATTTGAGCATTTCAGCACTAATACTGTCTATGCCAGCAGCCTTACCGTTTTTCAAGTTCTTAATTATGTCTCGGACCTCAGTGACACAGACTTTTTCAATTGGGTTTTCTAATGCATTATGTTCTATGTCGCAGTTTTGTTGTCCTATATCTTCACCTCCTAATAGTTCTTTAAAAGAGTCTTTTAAAGCGTCTACTATCTCGTCTATATCATATAGCATTTCACCTTTGCTGTTTCTCATGCTGGCAAACTCTGTACTCTTACTTTCCTTCAACTGTTTATATAATAGTTTCATAATTCCTTCAAAGTAGTTCTGTATTTTGTTCTCTCTTCTGTTCTGATTTTTTCTTTACTCTCCTTGACTAGTCGTTTCATTTTCCTCTTTTTGTCTTTGTAATCATTTTTGAGTCTATTTCTCTCCTCATCGCTAAGACCTGTCATGTTTAATGTTCTCTTGTGCGCTTTTTTCTTTTCTTGTTGGGCTGCTTGAATTTCATCATTCCACCACGCATCACCAGACTTTCTTCCTACCACTGCCGTACCACACACTTCAATTGCAGTTTTAACAATGATATCCCGTAATAAAGCCCACGCGCCCTCTATATCTTTATTGCTCGTAAGCGCTTCCCAAGTTGCCCTAGCTATGCGTTCGCTTAACTTATTTTGAAACTCAATTCGCACTTCCGGTTTCTGTAAATTTTCTATCTTTATTCGAGATTGTTTCGTTTTTTCTGTTCTCTTTCTTTTCCATCCCCGGCCTAAGTTTATTTTAGAGATTAAAAGATAATGATCAGTATTGCATTCGGAACTCCTCATGACTCTTGTATCTTTGACTAGTTTTCTTAGTCTTTCATCCGCAATAACGAAGTCAATTACACTGCGGTTATTTCCTTTACACCAAGTGCACGTGTGGATAATTTTATGTCGAAACCAAGTATTGGTAATAAATAGGCCCTTCTCTAAGCATAAGCTAACTAATTTTTCCCCGTTATAATTTTTTCTTGGATCCCCAAATTTACCTAGTACCCTTTCTGTATCTGTATCCTGACGTTGAACTCCGACCCATCCGTTCATATCTCCCAGCAGAATTATTCTTTCACCTTGATCGCAAGTACTTATTGTGTCATTTAAAGTGTCCCAGAAAGCGTCTTTGACTTCTCGCGGCTCTGTCAACTGGGGCGTAGCACGCTATGATAAATAACCTTCTGATTCCTACCTTCATTCTAGCCCACAACAATCTGGGAGATACAAAATCATGATCTTTGAGATGCTGTCTTGCTTTTTCATTCATAATTAAACCGACCCCTTGACTACGATTTGATTCACTACCTACTCCTGACCATATTTCAAAACCGCCTTTCAACACCACATTTTCTATGTTTCTACTTTCGCAACCCTTTTTCTTCGTCTCAGGTACACATAAAATATCTAGTTTCCTTGCATGCATAGTTTCTCGTAGTTCTCTTATTTTAAGGTCATTCACTCCTCTAGCATTCCAGACACCCAGTCTCCATTCATCGCCTGAAACTCGACCTTTACGTTTACCGTGTGTATGCATTTCGTCAATCTAAGTTTCAGTCCATTCCGAGGCAACTTTATTGTTTGTATTATTCATGTTTAGATTGTACACCCAACTATCACCTTTTTTGCGCGAAATTTGTTTTGCGAGCCGAAATCATGTCCAAGTTAAGTGATTATTCGTCGTACGGTGGATAGTCTATCTGTAACGTCAGTCCCACCAATACTTCTGTTACTGCGTGGGGGGGGGGGGTGAGGACAGAGAAAGGAAACCGAGAGTCTCAATTGGTTGGTGATTTATGCTGAGAAGGTTACCAGCATACATTACTAATATAAAGCATATGATAGAAATAATTGTCCGTAGTATCCTATAAAATTATACTCTCATGAGGAGATCTAAAGTGATCTCGAAACATGTTGGTCCCAAAAGTAGTATAAAAAAGACGGAGAAAGAGAAAGGATAAGAGAGTGAGGATGGCTTGGTTGTCTCTTTCCTAATTCTCTCCCTCTTTTTTCCTCTTGTTATATACTTGTCTCTAATGAACCGATTACAAAGTTGTTTGGAAACATATTTTGAGGCCTTTCTATGCAATTCTTTTTTCATATATTGAACTTTTTGAATGTGTTTTTTCAAAACAACTGATTTTTGGATTCACAATGTTTCTTAGCCTTTTTGTTTCAAAAATAAATTTTTGCACAGATTGACTTGTTAATATTGTGTTTCTAATTCTCTTCTTAAAAAAATTAACAACAGAGCCATTAAGCCATAGACCTAGATATTGTTTATCTTGAGTTCGGTTTTAATTGCCGTCCTCAGAGAATCGGTTTCTTTGTCAACTCTCAAATTTTTGATCCAGGCACAGTGATCGTTTTTTCCTATCACCTTTGTCCTTTCCGAGTCCGATTATTATAAAATAAAATTTAATTTATAAGGAAATATTTTTTCACCTAACAAGCTTCTGTTGTGAACAATTAAAAATAAAAAGTGATATTATGACATCCTGGTACTTATGAAAAGTAAGGTTGCCAGAGGGATGTTCATGTATTACTTATTTAAATCAAAGACTTTCGATAAATGAAAGCATGAAACCCTTAACACCTGCAATAATGGTTGTCTAAGGAAGATTCAATAGAATACTTTAACAAGTTTCATTGAATACGTATACTGGTGTATACAAAAATACGTCGATATTATGCTTTTGGTTAATTAAAAAATAATGAAAATTCAAAATCTTGTTTGTTCTTAAAGAATAGAACTTTTTAATTTAAAAAAAAAATTTTTTTCATCAATATCTTCTAATTTTAAGTAATTCTTACAAATAAGATGATAATTAATCAGAAACTTTATTTTATTGATTAACATGAAAATTCTATGACTCAATTCTTCATTGAGCTTCACCGGGTATAACAAATTTTTGGTGTTTTATAAAGTATTCTTGATATTTCAGAAATGTTTAATAATAAAATAAATGTTTAATAATAAGACCCTGCCTATAAAGGCAGGGTAGAGTAAATTTCAATTATTAAATATTAAAGTTCTTTTATGCTATATTATAATAGCGCGGAGTAGTTAGATCTTTTATAAATATTTTATTATTTATACTAGAAAATTTCTTGTTAGGAAAACTATATAATTATATTCTATGAATAAGAAACAGTCTGTTTATTTTACATTACAATTTCATTTCGAGAAGGAAATATTAATTTAAATGTATTGTTTTTATATTACTAATTACTTGTCATAGTTAACTTTCGAATTGCATGACTAAAAATGTTAATTCAGAGTGATCACTTAATTTCCTGAAAATTATGTATGGGAGCGTGAAAAATTGTTTATTCTCCTGAAAACTTACAAAATTCTTTTAAAGCTTCTAAAATTTTTGTTTGGAATCTTTTAAAATCTTTATTTTGGTTATATTTGTAAAAATATTTTCCAATTTGAAATTATTTTTAAATCTTCTTAATATTTCTTGAATTTACTCGATTTTTTTATAACTTTTTTAATCTTGCCAAATTGAAACATTTTACTTTAAACTCTTTTACAATCTTTCTCGAAATTGTAGGAAATCATTTAAAATGTATTAAAATATTTTTCAATTTTCTCTCTAAATTCATTTATCAAAATAAATAATAATTAAAAATTTTCCCATGAATCTCTGAATCTCTGAAAATTATTTTTTTAATCTTTTCAGAACTTCTAAACCGTCTATAAACTTTTAAAATTTATTGAATTAAAACAAAAAATTTCTAAATTCTCAGATTAAAAAAAAATGCTTTAGAATCTTTCAGATTCTTCTTTGACAATTTTGGATATCTTTTGAAATGTTTTGAATTATTTTTAAATATTCTCTTAAAATTAATTTTTCCAAATAAAAATCATTTTAGTTTTGCCGAGGAATATAATGAAAATTTTTGTATTCTCTTAAAATCTTTCAAAAATTTTAAAAAACTTATTGTTTTCCAAATTTACATTTCTTCATTTTTAGAAATCTTTACAAGTTTGTATTATTCTTAAATCGTTTAAAAACTTCTAAGTATCTCTTAAACGTACTCGATTTTGTTTAGAATTTTCTAACATTACGCAATTGCAAAACTTTGCTTTAAAATCTTTTATATTCTTTTTCAAAATTTTAGGAAATAATAAAAATATTTCAGAAATCTTTTTTAATTTATCTTAGAATCCATTTTTTTTTAAATCATTTGAAATTTTCTAACGACTCTCAAAAACATTTGTTTATTCTCTTGAAACCTTTCAAAATTTTTAAAAGCTTCTAAGTTTATTCACAACATTGTCAAAAATCTACATTTTGTTAAAAAAAATTTTAATCTTTGCAAGTTTATAATTATTTTTAAATCTTCTGAAAACTTAGAAATATTTCTTAAATTTACTAAAATTATTTCTAAAATGTTGTAACTGTTGTAAATTTTGCTTCAAAATCTTTTATATTCAGCTTTGAAATTTTAGGAAATCTCTTGAAATAAAATAAATTGCAGTTTTTCCAAGGAATCTTAAGAATTTTGTTTGATTCTCGTGACCCCCTTCCAAATTCAGTTTACTTGAAGTTTCTTTCAAACATGTACAATTAAAAAAATTGTCTTTAAATCTTCCAGATTCTTTCTCGACACACTTGGAAATCTTCAAAACTAAAATTATTCTTTTAAAAGAAGACCTGAACCATTAAAAATTGTCCTAGAAATCTGAACAAAATGTAATATCCTCGAATATTTCAAAATTATTGAAAAGCTTCTAAATTTTTTCTTCGAATTTTTTAAAATAATTTTTTGCCTACAATTACATTTTTCTTATCTCTTTGAAAATGTGAAAAAGTTGATAACTTATAGTGTGGTAGCAAAACTTTAAGAACAGAATTATTTCTGAATATCAAAAAATCATTTACATTTAAAATTTTCTCTTGCATCAATCATGTTTAGAAGCATTTAAATATCAATTTTATGATGAAGTAAAATTACCTATGTGGAAATTTTGATTTACAAAACTGATGGTGCAGAAAATTCTTAAATATTTATCAACAGAAAAAAAAAAAATGAAAAAAGCTACTAAGTCATATTCAAGCAGTGTCGCAACCAGGTTTTCGACCACAATATGTCTGATATTTTCGAGATATTTGGTAATATCACTTTTCTAGAGAGGACATGCAATTCAAAATGTTACGCAATCGTGTCAAAAATACACCTCCTTCCCCACATAACAGACCGTAACGAAACAGGAAGCCCCTCCCCCTTTTTAATGCTACGTAATTTGAAAGCACCCTATATTGAGTTTACGTTGAATTATCACAATTTGATATATGTATGTTGTAGAAAAATATCAAATTTTAAACATTTAAAAATAAATGCAATTTTTTCAATGATTTTATAATTATATAATATTTTGAATCAAACTATGTTCAGATAAATTAAAATTAGAATTGCAAACACAGTTGTCTAATTTCTCCCTTTTTTCTTGCTCTTCACCGCAAAATTCAAAATTATAGTCGTGGCAGGTTTGAAAAAAAAATTATTTCAAATTTCAGCCTTCGAATTTGAAATAAATCACTTACAATTGTTTAACTTTTGAGACATTCAAATATAAATTGTACGATTTTTAATGATTTAGAAAGAATTCAAAATTTTTCAATTTAAAACACTATTAATAATAATAAATGTCTGATTTAAAAAGTTTCCATCACACACTATTCAGTTTGGAGCGTAACAATTTAAATTATTTAAATTTTTTAATTATATTGAACTTCAAATGGCAAATCAATCATGGAAGCTAGAATTTAAAAAATAATGCAATTTTCTAATAATCAAGTCTTGAATGATCAAATGTTCATAAGATGCTTAAGAATGTATAAATAAAAATGTCAATACAATTTTAAGCGACATTTAAATTGATTGAAGTATTCAATATTTGCAAAAACAAATAAATTTATTATCATTTCAGGGTTTTTCTCGGTTTAGTGGTCGCAGCTACCAGAAATTAGGCTGGATTCGTTTTTATTGATATTTATAGAATTGTATGTAGGTTTAACGCAAAGTCAACGAGTGGTCTTCGAATGTATTCTCATGGATACTTAGTGTTTGGTCGTTATAGCAAGTCAACAGATGGTACTTTTATAAAATATTTTCAAATTCTTTTTTTTTTAAGTAAAATTAAAATAAATGTTATTTTCTATTCAAATCTCCGCAGATGAATTATAAGTGCAAGCCAAGTGCAAGCAAAATTAGCATCTGACGGAGAAGTGCTAGAAGCTCGATGTGAATGTGTGGCTGGCAATTTTTTAGAAGCAAATTGTAAGCATGTTGTAGTTCTGCTTTTGGCAGCAGAATCAGCTGCTAATAAACAAGCAGTAATTTTAGAAACAGCTTGCACAGAAAGGCTTCAAACATTCCATCATCCTAAAAGGAAACATTCAGGATCTCCTATAAAAGCTGAAAATATGGGCAGAAAACATTCAACAACTAATGTTCAAGGAATGGGAAAGTCTGATTGTGTCGATGATGATAAGTACCAAGCGAACAAACGTTTTAGAAATGTCATTCTAAATTGTGCACATAATTCTAGAATGGCATTCAAACAATTGTTTCCACCTGCTCATCCTTATGCGATTGAATGGGATCACCAATACGGAAAGGAAATTTATCAAGACAGACTATTAAATTCCTTGAAACTTCAAAATATAAGTGAAGCAGAAATTGAAAAAATTGAGAATCAAACGATCGGTCAGCATAAGTCTTCAATTTGGCAAGAAGAGAGAAAAAAGAGAATTCCATCTAGTAGATTTCATTCTTGCTGCAATTTCCAAAGTGAAAATGCTGCTCGAAATTTAGCTCAAAGTATAATTCATCCCATAAAATTCTCTTCTAGATCTACTAATCATGGAATTGTACATGAAGCTACAGCATTGAGGAAATTTATGGAACCGTTCTGTGGAGCACTAGAAGCAAAAGAGACTGGTTTAATAATTATGAAGTCCCATCCTTTTCTGGCAGCAAGCCCAGATCGATTACTGGCAGAAGCAACTGTTATAGAAGTAAAATGTCCTTATACAGCAAGATTTCAGAAAATCTCTCTGTGTCCTCCTTAATGGAGGGAGATGATGGGAAGCTGAAACTGAAAAAGAATCATCCATACTATTCGCAGGTTCAAGGGCAAATGATGGTTTCTGGACGAGGGTTCTGCGACTTTTTGGTATACACCTACAAGGGCTTGGAGAACATTTGGGTACTATGAGATGAAGAATTTATAAGCGATATGTTGACAAAATTATGTTATTTTTATGAAAATTATTTTAAGCCAGCTCTTTTTGAAGAATTCTTCTACAGGGGATACGATCAATACCATTTTTGTCCACGTGAAAGATTTTAAGACTTCAAACCCTGGTAAAAATTTCTAAAAGTTTTGTGTATGATTTTTTTCAGAATCTTTCCGAGATTAGCATCCGAAGTTTTCCGTTTGTACAAAAAATGTTCACTAATTTGAAACGTAAAATTCAAGTTAGTGCCGATTTCATGTAAATTGATTATAAATAGAATTAACAGAATTTTTTATTGATTTTCTATTAGAAATTTTCGAAAAGAACCGGATACAAGATTTCGGAAAGAAATGGAAACGATTGGATAGCTTTGGAAAGAACTTTCTACCAGGGAAACAATTAAAAGTTTTCCATTTCAAAAGAATTGAATTGCTTCAAAAATACAATTAAAGCGGAGTCAAAATTTGTTCAGAAATTTTTACAATACCGGCCAGAATTGTCAGTTCACTAAAAAAAAATCGTAGTAAAAAAATTCGTCTCTTTTTCGAGGTTATTTCAAGAATGCATTAAGTAAGGAAGATTAAACAAAAACTGTTAGCAAGCTTATTAAATTCCGCTTCGATTGAACACTAGTTGAAGTATTTTAGATAAACAGGGACCGTAATAGCATGTGAGAAAGATCGAGCTATTTGTCGTTTCACAGAAAAAACTAGGAGTAAATTTTGTTGCAGGTAATTTCGTATTTTTACTCGCTGGTGTAGGTAGAAGATAAATATTACCCATGGTGGGTGTAATCTGTCTGCTATTACCTGCTCTGATGGGTAAACAGAGAATATTACCGTGAGTTAAGAGTAACTGTCATTACTTCTTGCAATGACCCAACACCTTAGTCTTTACAAATGAAAAAGGCGAGTGTTTACATTTGCAATATGTATAAATTGTTCAATTATTTGCGCTCACGGTCAATTTAACCATAAATTTTGCAAATATAGCTCTCTGTAACAATAAAGGAAACAGCTCTCAAAAGTCGCCACGGTCTTTAAAGTAGAAGGTATTCTCCCTGGGTTAGGATTCCGATGATTCATTAGGATCGGATCTCTCTTTTTACCATATGAGATAGTAAGCGAGGTCCGATCGAATTTAAAATTATGGCCAACGGCCATACCACGCTGAAAAACCCAGTTCTCGTCAGATCACTGAAGTTAAGCAGCGTTGGACGCGGTTAGTACTTGGAAGGGTGACCATTCAAGAATACTGACATGAGTGCTGTTGGTACATCGTAGGTGTGGTGAGCCCACACTTGTAGTTATTTATAACTACAAGAAAAACCTAGAAACACTACCCGAATCGGGTAGTGTCACGCCTACCCTGAAAGGGAAATGGTTTAATGGTATATTTCGAAGCCTCTCTGTCTATCGTATAAGATAGACAGAGAGGGTTTTGCTTGTTTCGAATCGCTCAGTATGACTTGTCGTTCAAAAGCAACGGTCGCTCTCTGTCTACTTCATACGATAAAAAGAAATGTTTCGAAAGGATCGTTTCGAATTCAATCGCACCTCGTTGCGTATCTCATATGGCAGAAGGAGAGGTCCGTGGCGTTTAGGGCCCGAGCACAATGGAGACCGAACCGGAAACCGAAGATAACTCTGTCCTTTTTTACCGTAGCTACGATAAAAAAGGACAAAGTTATCTTCGGCTTCAGGTTTCGGGTTCGGGTCTCCATTGTGCTCGGGTACTTACGACAATTCGCTCTGAGCTCGCTCTGAGCCAGGGTTGGTAACGTAGAATACTCCACGTATTATACGTTGTTTTCTACGCGTATATTACCACGTATATTACCTCTCTAGTTTTCGACGTGATTTGTCGTATATTACGTCCGAATGGAGACATTCAGTGCGCATGCGTCCATATCGAAAAATACTTCTCATAACCTATTTTTCTTGTGGGTCGTGGACGCCATGTTCGCTCGTGAATCTCGCGCCAAATGCGAATGTTTAAAAATTCCTTGCATTTGAATAAATGTTTAAGCAGTTTGAGCTTATAATTAGGGAGACCCTGCTGAATGACATATATATTATTCAATATGATTCATAATAATTATTATCGAAAGAATCAACAATTATTTACATAGCTGTAGCTTTCTAGACATTTTAAGCTACTATTTTTTAACATCTTATCGCAGAAGACACTTTGTGAAAGTTTTCTGTCCTTCTTTCTTCCGCTCAAAAAACAAATCCTTCCATGGGATTGCATTATGATGTTGGATATTTCTTTCCAGCCCATGTATAATTATTATTTGCAATTACTATAACGCATTCAACAGAATTATTAATCATTATTATATTTCAAAAGTGAGGTTATGTACATGTCAACACTGATTTTACAAGTCGGCCATCTTGAAAACGTAACTTACAAGAGTTTTCTACGGTTTTCTACTGTTTTCGACGTATATTACGTCAAAAACGTATTATACGTAGAAAATACTCGAGTTACGCGTAACTGACCAACCCTGCTCTGAGCTCGAAGGGGAGCTCAACCTTACTCAACCTCTTTATGGTGCTTTCACACCTCTGCGTGCCCTCCTGGGGCAGGCAGAAAAGTTGTAAGAGTAAAAGAGATAGAGAGCGCAAAATTGGACAAAAAATACACTCTATCTCTCTTACTCTTACAACTTTTCTGCCTGCCCCAGACAGGCAGGCAGAGGTGTGAAAGCACCATTATAGGATATAATCTGACGGCCATGCAGTCTCATAAATTTCATTGGTTGAGCTTCCCTTCGAGCTCCGAGCTAATTGTCGTAAACGCCACTGATCGTATTGAGGCATCGGCAGTGGGACTCCGATGCTGTTTCCAAGTCGAAAATCGAACGAACCTCTCTTTCTATCTCTACACATCAGAAAAAGAGGTCCGTTCGATTTTCAACACGGCATTGGAGTCCCACTGCAGATCGCACCCCTGATATGACAATGTAAAGTTTCCGTCGAAAAATTTTCAAACGAAGATGAACAAAATCAAGATGACATCACCTTGTCAGGAAAGTTATTCTCAGAGGTATCTCTGGTTTTGTCCACTGTGGTAAAAGAGTAACTATTGTGCTCCCTAATAGCACGGAACGTTCCCGGAACGTGTAAAATGTCCGCCGTTTGGAAACATTCCAGGAACGATCCAAATATAAATTACCGTTATTGTTGTTATTATCAAAAATATCGTGTAAACCGTAAGTGATAAGTCAAAATCGATGTCAGTTTATGATAAGGATATCATATTATAGTGCAGTATATGCGGTACTCAAAACTCAAAAATGACATCCATTTTTACCTATCTCTTACGGTTTACGAGATAATTGTTGTTAAAAATAACAATAACGGAAGGTTCCCCTTAGGTCCCAGTGGAACGTTTTTAAGAGCGGACATTTTACACGTTCCGGGAACGTTCCTGCACTGGGACTCCGATGCTGTTTCGAAGTCGAAAATCGAACGAACCTCTCTTTCTATATCTCCACACGTTGGAAAAAGAGGTCTTTTCAACTTTCGACACAGTATCGGAATCCCACTGCTGGAAAGTTCTGATAAAACGTTCCGAAGTTTCCCGCGAAACGTTCCAGGAGCGTTCCTTGCTATTAGGGCTGTCCAAACGTATAACCTAGTAAGTGCCATTTGTCGTAAGGGCTATTTTCCAGCACGTATGCATGTAAAAGTGATCTTTATCAGGAAGTTTATTTACTGGGTTATACTTTTGGAGAACAGTATTTAGATATCCGTCATTGACAGAGATTCTTGAGGGAAATTTAAGAAACAATATCCACAGGCTTAAACAGACTTGTTATTGCGCATCACAATTAGTCTGAAATCAGAAGTATCTTTCAAGGGCGCGCACCTCTTGGTACCAGTGGTAAGATAACCTAAAAATACAAAGAAAGAACTGTGCGTAAACCCCGCCTGCACTTCTGGTTCCAGGTTAATCGTAACAAATTAAAAGCGGGGGATTTGCTTCTCGAATCTCCCTAAAAGATATCTTTCGAAGCAATAGTAAGGAGAAAAGTGTGTGTTGCACGAAGTTCTCTCGGTAAGAGCTGAGAATGGCAAAGATTCGCCGACTATTTTGGTGCTAAAACAAACCCTGTTTGTGGTCCAGTTGAACCACAGAACGATAATTCCTGTTACGTTTCTGCGAGGAATCGATTATACCGATGGAACATGACGTCATACGCCGTCAAACCAACATGGCGTCGAATAGTGGTGCATGAAAATTGGTAATTGATTTCACTACACGTGATCATAAGGTGGTGTATCAGAAGCTATCGGATCTCTTAGCCCCATGCATTTTCGTGCTAATCTCTGTGTACCAGCGTACGGCCATCTTGGATCGCCATATTAGACCATGAAATGAATATTTTTGACCAATTTTTATAATAATGAGTGAAGATTTAGATTACAGTAACGTTGGGATAACCAAAGAAGTTATGAAGTCGTTGCATCAAATTTTCTGCCGGAAAATCGAAAGAGAAATATTGTAAATCTTATGAACAATTCTTGAACTGGAAAAAGAAGCAAAATATAACCTCTCCTGTGCGAAAAGTGCCCTTCAAAATGGTTTTATCTTCTTTACGGGGGGCTTCGTCCCCATTCGCCCCTTTGAGGTTTCACCGCGGACCCCAAAGAGGCTGTGCGCCTGGACTCCTTTGTAAATTTGGAGGACTACCATCAAACATTTATTTTGTATGGGATTCAGTCCAGTTTCCATGCCCTTTTCATGAAAAATAGAATTTGAGCCATATTATGAAACGTCAGGTTAGCGCCCTACGTTGTTTGAAGGATTGGCGAAAAACGCTAATTTTCTAAAAAAATATGACTTTAATTTTTGGCATAATAACATGATTTCCACTTTTTCCCCTTGTCCGGTCAGGTGAACGTCAGATGACCGAAAATCGGTCATCTGACGGTCACTTACCATCTCTGCTACGGAGCGCAAACTGCGCATGCGCTCCAGTTTTTTTCCTGATTGGTTTTTGGAAAGTAGAAACTAATTTTCGACTAAACTTGTAGTCAGAAATGGTTTGTTACAAAGTCATTAAAAAAATGTGTGTGACAGTGGGGCCACACGACAGAAGTAAAACTTTACGTGTGCACGGCGTCATATAGAGTACACAAATACATTGAGGACGCGCATGAGTGAAAAGGAGCTTGCATAGTGGTGGAGTAGTGGGGCCATCTCAAGGCGGGTTTACACCAAGCGAGCATTGTTCGCGAACGGTCGCGAACGTTCGCAAACGTTTGCGAATGCTCACGAGCATTCGCGAACACGGAGGGAGCTTCCCGTTCACACTGCCTGAGCACGAGCACTTGTTTGCGAGCATTCGGCCGAGTTCCGACAAAAGTGCACGAACATGGCACCCACATTATCAAAGCTGTCAATCTGTGCTGCGTCGATAGTGACACTGTCTGAATTCGAGAAGAACCGCCGCCAGAGGAGGAAACGCAGAATGTTCATGTTCATGTTTTTTTAATTTATTATGGTAATATTTATGGTCGGATTGTCAAAGCTCTGCCTTCTTTTCCAACAACCCAATTATTTCCAGGCACTTTTCTTTGTCCCACTCTATGTTTCACAATAAAAAAAATCTGCCCGCTGTGCGGGCACATTCTCACCGCGCACTTGGCGCGCGGCTCGCAAGTTTGAGCGCGCCTAGGGCGCGCGGTTGTTCTATCTCGCGCTTCGCGCTCGATAATATAATTACCTGGCGCTTCGCGCTCGCTAATGTATATACCTCGCGCTACGCACTCGGATGCTTTTTGCCTCGCGCTCGCCTTTTTTCGGTTTTCGCATATCGTGCTCGGCTTAGATAAAAAGAAAAAATTTACTTGCAAATATTATAAAAAAGACAAAACCTCTACGTTTTAAGTGATTGTTAAATTTGCTTTTATTTTAGATTAAAAAGGAAGTTTATTTACTTAAGGCTCTATCGGCCTTAAGGAACAGTTTTTGTTTAACTTAATGAAAATGCTACCAAAAAATCGAAAGTTCCGTTTCTGGTCAAACAGTGTTTGTTTTATTCATAGAAAAATATATTGATTTTTTTTTACATAAAACCTTCTCATTAGGATGAGAATGTAAAAATTTGATTTTTTGTTTATTTTGTAATGACATTTTTCGCGATTAAAACAAAAACTACTAATTTTAGGATAATTTTTGTCTAATAATCTTTCATCGTATCTTGCATAGTCTGAAAGCAAAATAGAATTTTTTATTTTATTTTTTATATGTTTCATGGGGTCAAAATTTGAATTTGGGATTTTTCAAGAAAATTCAAAAAGTTGTTATGATAATCTTGTAGGGCTTGCACAAAGCAATGTTTTCCTTCTCTTGACTTTCTTTTATATCGTGCGTTGTTTGGTCATTTTTTCAAAAGTTATCGCGCCTACAGACAGACTACAGACAGACAGCTTCGCAAAAATCGTTTTTTCTGACTCAGGGGGTCTCAAAACGTGGAGATTTGATGAAAACCGACTAAGTCAAATTTTACATCAAACCAATACCTTCTCAGATGAGAATGTAACAATAAATTCGATGCACTCAGAAAAATACTTTGCGTGCTCCTACAGAAGTACCGTTTACACCGGACGCGCAACGAACTCTGAATCCCTTTGATGGTTCGTCGATTTACCGACAAGTGACGGAACACGGACGAGCACGAACGAACGTTCGCGAACAGCGTTCACGAACACTCAGGCTGCGTCGACTCCAATAGACGAGATGGCCACTTAGGAAAGTAGTTGTCTTGCTTGTTTTAGATGGCTCTGATGTCGAATTTCAGAAAAGTGGGGGGAATTGACGGTGAGTGGGGTACTGTCGCGCCAAGTTGTACACGGGTACACTGTCGCGCCATATTGTACACGGGTTGCATGGGATTGTAACATTAATAATTACTTTAGATGAAGATACAATATTGATATAATATACTTGAATTTCAAGTATTTTCGACACTGCATTGTATGTCGACTTTGGAGATAACGATAACAATGGCATTGGCTGAAGCATCTAGTAATTTGACGTTTTGCGCCAAGTTTGACGCTGCCATGGGACTCCACCCTTATTCATTTTAGAAAGAATTAATGCCAAATCATGCAATATGGCTTCCCAAATGGGTACAATAGCTTACATTGATTACATTTTATGTCACCTGTGCTACATTTGGCATTAATTCTTTCAAATTACCTTTAAAAATTTAGTTTTAATTTTAATAACACATTCAAAACACCTACGTGTACATATATATTCACTAACACATGCGCACGAAATTGTAGTTCTCTTGCTTCTTGTACGCGGCGCATCGTTCACTATACGATGCCACGAACTTTGCATTGAGTCGACGCAGCCTGCGAACACTGTTCGGTGCGGGCAAGCGTCTACACCGAACGAGCCTCCTGTTCGAGAATGCTCGCGAACAGCGTTCGCGAACGATGCTCGCTTGGTGTAAACCCGCCTTCATAGAAAAGAGTGCAGAGGGAGAGAGAGAGCATGTACAGGCTTTGCTTGGCGTGGGGATAGTGGGGATATCGAAGAGGAGTCTCTAGAGCAATTACGAATGGCCGTACAGAACGGAGACGCGATTACAGAGAGAAGGTATGGAAAGTATACTTGTAAGAGAGAGACAGAGAATTCCGTCCGTACGTTCGGTAGTTTTTTTCGATTCACTCCCGTCCCAAAAGAAGTTTCACCTAAAAAGTAAAGTTTAGTCCCATTCATTTGATGCTTTTCTTTGTGCGTACTGTGGGTGGGATTTAGATGCCGCTAATCTAATCAATCAAATCTCTCTTTCTATCTTATGAATCAGAATGAAAGGCGCAATGGTCGACAGTAGACAAGTTGGACTTCTCGATCATCAACTATCGCCTCTCTCTTTCCGACCCATAAGATAGAAAGAGGGAATTGCAGTTGATCGTATAAAAATGATCGAATATCTCTCTCTAATTTCATTTGATAGAAAAAGAGATTCTATCGATCAGATAGAGCCATCGGATTCCCACCCTAATGTTTCGATCATATTGTAGTCCACCATTTTACTGAGAGTGATCTATACAGCGTGGCCTAAGGCTCCACGCAGTGGGATTGCGCAAAGATATTATAAACGTAGATGCGGTGCGGGCTTAGTTACCCGCGATAAATATAGACGGCGCGTCCGGCGAAAATTGTCCCCCTCTACCCTACACTACAACCCGATAGCACCCATCGATATAGTTTGCCAACAGCCACTTGGAGCGCTGTAAGCAAATCTCATCATACTCCTCGAAGCGCACTGATGGTAACTAGCTCGGACTAGAACCATTCAAATTGAAAATAAATTCCCAATTACAATATTTTTACAATTTTATAAATCTTTCAAAATGTTTTGATATATTTTTGGGACGGCTGAAAAATCCCGAATAATAATATTCCCGACACTGTAAACTTCCCGAAATTATAAAATTGCCGAAATCTGAAAATCCGCAATTTGAAAATTCCGGAATAATAAAATTCTGGACAGTTTACAATATTACCGAATTTGAACATTCCCGAATGATAAAACATACAAACTAGAAAATTCCGAAATTAAACAATTAAGAAAATGGGTTTTTAATAAATATTATTTATTATTATTATTATAGATTAGCAGTTCGAACTCGAAAGTTCAT
>CAKNYM010030041.1:0-10645 GCA_932195095.1 Andricus curvator | reverse complement strand
GGAACTTTGTTTGGAAACGGATTCTCCCTAAGTTATATTATTTAATTCTTTTGAATACATTTTTCTAGAAATTGGTTCTGAACATAATTCAGATGAAAAAAATATTAGTTTTTGTGATCACTACTTCCCTTGAAAAATTTGTTTTGGTTTGATTAATGTTCCCATTTCCAGCATGTTGAAACCTGTTTTATCCCTTGAAAACCGGTTTATACAAAATAAACCGGTTTAAGCATTGTGAACATCCTCTCCTCTTACGTGCACATATGCCAAAAGCTTTTTCTTCAAAGGGGAAGATCAGTATATCTACACCCTATGCATATGAACCAGAAGACACAAAAAAGAATTCTCAGTTTTAAAATTTTCCCCTCGTACAGGAATAGTGTTGCAGATTCATTACAGGCTTATTTATTAGATTTATAAATGACCTAGGAAAATGTCTCCTTTTATGATAAAGTGTTCGCACTAAAACAGTTTTGATCAGAATTATTCTTTGTTAATTTCCATGCGTACAGTTTTCAAACATTTTTTATATTATTCTACGATCAAAATTTTTTTTATTTCAAACAAACTTTGAGTTTGAATTAAAATTAAAGAATACATTACACGAATAACGACTTCCATCGACGCAAAAAAATAATGCTAGAGACTGTAGAAAACTTGTTTGACACGCATAAACGAAATCGAAATCGGTTCTCTGGTAAAAATTTCCCTCAAAACTAATTTTTCTGGAGAAAATGTTTCGAAATACCTTGAGCGGTGTATATATAACTAATGGCAATCCAACATTGTTTGAATAACTTTTATTTCGTTAAGTTAAGACAAATATGGCACTGGGAAATTTGTTTGAAAATCATTTTCAGTTGTGAATTTTGCTTAAGCAGTGTAACAATACTTTCACAGAAAATAGATAACATTTTATGACAGATAAAAAAATTAGGTTTTGTAGTTACGTCTTTCCTGGAAAATTTTTTTTTTTATTATTGTTTCCGTTTCTATCATTTTGAATTCTGCTGTGCACTTGCAAAATTGGTTGATATAAAATACATAAACATAAACCTGCAGATAATATGAGACTGTTTTCACAGTTAGCGGATAGCTAGCGGATACCGCCACTGATTCCTTTACACGTGAAAAACCGGTTTATACCAAATACACCCCCTCTAAGCACGTTTGTGTGATTTATGGGAACATGTGTTCTTTTGTGCGATTTGTAGGAAATGCGTGTTCTTTTGTGGAATTTCCAGGAAATACGAATTATTTTGTATGATTTATATGATGCATGTGTTCTTTTGTGTGATTTCTAGGTAACGCATACGTCTATCCTTTGTTTGCCTATTAAAAACCCGGTTTTATTCACGTGCGTGGCATAACGGTTATTCCCACGCTCACAACATATGACTCGCCCCCTACCAAACAATGCACTCCCCCACTCCTCATATATTTTACATACATAAACCGACGCATGGCAACACGTTGTATCTGTTGAGTTCTTATATCCAAACGAGCCACTATGTCGCAAGTTAACACTGATTCAGTAGAGATAGAATCCTCGCCGGTCTTTGATTTTTCAAAATCCGCGGCAACTCAAACCATCGAAGTGAATTCGTCAGATAATTAGGTTTAAATCTGCATACTTCAAAAGTCAGGTACAAACAAAACTTGACAAACAATTCGTCGAATTATATTTTGGAATCGTGTCTATGGAACTGACAATCATCTTAATTTCATACATTGTTGGCGAGGTTGAACTTATTTTTTCTACACGTACATAATTAAATGTATTTTGTTGAAAATTCAATAAAAACAGATATGGAATTATAATTTAAAAATGTGTATAGTTACTACCTGTCACTTAAAATAGTTTAGGATAATTTTAAATTTTAATTAGTGAATGAAATATTATACATACCTTTAAGTAATTATAGCTTTGTTCTTATTTGAACACTCCTCTTCCAACCTAGATAGTTAGAAAATAAGATTAGGATAATTAATTTGCGTTTTAATTAGTTGTCTCCTTTTCCAAATCCTCCTTTCCTCTTAGAATAACAGGGAGGGGTGGGGCCGCCTCCCTATTCGAGACGGAACATGTCCATTCATGAATCATCGCAGGTTCGCACAGGGAGGGGGGGGCCCTCCCCTTTCCCAATTTCAATACAATCTTTCGATGGGTGGGGTGGGGTCCCTCCCCTTTTCCAGCTGAGAATAACTCATTCGATCAATTAGGATAACCGCCATTTTGTAATTAGGCCATACCCCCATAATTAACGCTATTTTGTAATTAGGTCACGCCCCCTAATTAACGCCATTTTGTAATTAGGTCACGCCCCCTAATGGGCGCCATTTTGTGATTAGACCACACCCCTATACCAATCAGGGGAGGGTACACCCCCTCCCCTGCCCCTACTCCTCCTTTTAGGCCACGCCTCTC
This sequence comes from Andricus curvator, assembly GCA_932195095.1. Taxonomy (NCBI): domain Eukaryota; kingdom Metazoa; phylum Arthropoda; class Insecta; order Hymenoptera; family Cynipidae; genus Andricus; species Andricus curvator. The sequence goes on along the minus strand of CAKNYM010030041.1, from coordinate 8,217 downwards.
GACCAATCAGAGGCCGCGCTATGGCCCAGGGTATCTACTAATGGCATATATATGGTGTCCAATAAATTACTACGTATTTCAAAACAACTTCAAACTTAAGGTTTTTTGGTGTTTAATAACGATTTTTCATTATTGTATTTTAATATGTTATTATTGCTTTAAAGTTTAAACATAGAAGCTTTTATGTAATAGCGATCAGGTACACATCTTAATTTAAAATTATCTCATTGCAATATTCTTCAAAGTTTTATTGTACTTTTCAAGAGAAAAACTAAAAAAATATTCTAAACCACGTGTTTACAAAATGTGTATTCCACCAATTTAAAATCCCATCTACTTTCCTTTTTTTGTACTGTTCGATTATTTTTATTCATGTGATTACTTTCTATTAAGTTTTATTTAGTTTCCAGTTTTAGTCGATTCACTCATTGACAATAAACTGAATTTTACATGATTTTTATTCATATTTTTTAGTTCTCTTCCATACTACATTTGAATCTCTCACATATCCCGATCTGTTCCGAATGGCCCCGAACCAAAACATCCCTAAAAAATGACGCCTCCGAAGCCTTCAAGTTGGCACACGCGTTTTCCAGTGAATCCTGCATCCAGTGTATTATATATATATCAGTGGCCACAGCCTCTGAGTTTCATGCTATCCCCCCCCCGCCCCCCACCCCGGTAGCCCCTAGGGCTTCTACTTTGTCTTGTTGCCCTCTTTTCATCGTACCACGGTTTCGCAAAGCGATAGCAGGGTCACAGTCGGTTCCTAGCATTTGCCCTTTAGGGCTATTAAAAAATGACGCAATGCATTTGTTCAAGTAACCCCTGTCTTCTTAAACTTATAGGATCATTCAATTCTTGCATCACACGTGGTGGGACAAAAAAAGTTTTTCAGGATAAATTAGTCTAGTGTTTACAATATTAATCGAATTTAAGCATTCTTTTTTAAATGTGGGTTAACTACATTTCAAAGATATGTGTTAGAGCTGAAATTCTAAAATGTTTTTCCACTTTTTTTTATTAGGTAACAAAATTGAAATTAAGAAAAAACTTAACTATCCCATTATTTGCAACTACTCATATTTATGTAAAACATCATGAAATTAATAAAGTAACTTCTTACAAACAATACTCAACTCGTTAATAAATCGAAAAGATCTTTTTTTTTATTAACAAATTAATGAGTAAAAGTGTTACTACAAGAGTAAAAATACTTGGAGACTTTATTTTTTGTTCGGGATATACATCAAAACAATTTAAAAATTTTTTCAATAATTTCGGGCTGAATAGCCGGATTTTTCGGCACGTGTACACACTCCTTAAAAACAATGCTTAGTTCCCATTTTCTGTAAACCCAGAGTAATTGTTAATATTATAAAGAAATGCATATCTTAGTCATTTCGCGCTCTAAAAATGGAATCAATTTTGAATTACTTGGCAAAATCCTTCCTTCGTGATACTTTATCAACAAACAATAATTATTCATTTTATAAACCTAACGAGATTGGCATGATTTGCGCACAATTTGCGGGAAAACACTGATGGACAAAGTGAGAAACGAAATAATCCTCAAAGAATGTGGTGCAAAAGAGACAATAGTTGACACATTCACTGTAAAAAAAGTTGGTGTGAATTTACATCCTGCGATGATGGAAATAATTCGATCGGTCTGGCACATAGTAAATAAGCAGAATTCTGTAAAAATACATATTTTTCTTCTCAACCGGCGTCCGCGTAAAGAAATACATGCAGGACGTAAACTTTCCGTCGTCGACCGTGAAATTACGTACGGGTCGTAAATCATCACAAAAATTATCAGATGCGCCACTGTCCGAAATTTCGTTAAATTTTGTGTTCAGCTTTTATAATCGAAAAGATATTTCGAGGTTTAGTTCGCCAAAAACTTTTCGGTTATTCAAATTTCAATATTTTTTTTATCTTTGACGTATTCATAATGATTCCTGATTGACAAATTTCCCTGACTTTACTCCGATTTGCAGGTTTTCTCTAACCTGTGGTCAGCTTGCTACTATTCACAACTGTTCACAGAGGTGAAAATATTTTAGAGCTATTTTCTGTATTTAAGGGAGAAAACGGAATGTAACCACTGGACAGTCTCAAAATTTATAAATCAAAGCAACATAACGTGCAAAACAATAACAATGTAAACAAGAATGCAAACGAACGAAATGCGCACCCATTGGTAAGAGGCCGTTCGGGCGTCTCCGGAACTCATCGTTTGTCACGAATTACACTCACTAGTCCTGAATGGTCCAAATTTACGTCCTGCAAATAATTCTGCGGCGTTCGTCCGTGCGGAATTACTCCCTCTCCATACAAAAGCACACATCGTCAAAATTTACATATACTTTCGTAGACTTAAAGTCCCAAGTAAATTTATCACCTTACGTAAACTTACTATGTCCCACGCCGATCAAATAATTTCCATCATCGGACGTAGTAATTTTTCAGTCGACTGCAAATAGAACAACCTTCGTTCTATTTTCACATTGTTACCAGAAGTAAAATCACACTAGATTACAAATAAGCACACCAGAGACTCGATAGATGATCAATCTCGGGGGTTGCCTGAAAATAGCCTTGTTCATATAACGCGTACAGCGAAACGTAAACAGGCAGGGCCGCCTGAACCGTTTCCATAATATTGCGCAATCTACTTGACTGCGTAGTATAGTGCATGCGTCCCTTCAGAGGCGGAGTCGCAACCGTCTCTCGTCCTGCCCCCTGAGAAACTGCGGGGACCAGCAATTCTAGGAATTCATATAACGCGTCCGATCGCGCGTTCAAATAGCGAGTCTCTGGTGTACTGTAGTATCGTAAATTAATCAGGCTATACACTGTAATTCAAAAATACATTGCACGTATAATTACGAGCTGATTGTAAATATCACCAAAGCTTTTTTTACAGTGTGGTAAAGAAATCAGTTAAGATGGTTCGGACCTGTAGAAAGAATGAAAGATGAACGTCTAACGAAACAAGTGTATAAAGGTAAAGTAAATGGCAGTATGCCCAGTGGCAGACCGCGGAGAGAATGGTTAGAATGTGTGAATGAGCCCTTAATCCGAAAAGACATAAGAAGCCATAGAAACAGGAGAGCTTGCATGAAGAAAGGCATGGACGTAAAGGAAGCTAGAGAAGTATGCCAGGACCGAAAAGTGTGGCGACAAATACTTTATAAAAAGAATGTGAGTAGAGTGAATGACGCCTGAAACAAAAGACCTTGGATACTAATGGGCCCGAGTGGGGAACCTCACATAACAACCTTGTGAAGTTCTTCACTTGGAGTGATCGCTAGAGAGATTGATCAAAAACCTGAGTAGTAGCAAATATTGAAAATTTTATTAAAAATGTTGAAGAAGATGATGTAAAATTTAATATTCGTAAAACCGTTACTCAAATAGTTTCAAATCACAAAAATAATAATAAATTTAAAAATTTAGAAAAATCTATACAGTCAGTTGAAGATTTTCAAAAGAAACATAAAGATTTAATCTTTTTGAAGGATGATAAAGGTAACTTAACGGTCGCTGCTAACAGAGAAGATTATAACAGTACAGTTGAAAACATTCTTAAGAATGATATTTTATACAAGAATATTAAAACCAGTATGGTTCCAACTATTGAAAATAAATGTAATGACATTGCTATTAGATGGGAACGTAAAATATTAATTAATATCAATGTGCATATCGTTTAAAAACTCACAATAGTGTCATAGCAAAAGCTTATGCTCTCCCTAAGGTCCACAAACTTAATTTAAGTTGGAGACTGATTGTTTCTACTGTTGGATCTCCCACTTACAATTTATCTAAATATATTTCAAATATTCTAAAACCTGTGTCTATTAACACTAGTTCGTTTGTTAAAAATATTTGGTAACTTAAAGATATTTTAAAAAACATTAATGTACTAACAAGTCATTCAATAGTTTCTTTAGATGTAGTGTCCATTTTTGATAGCATCCCACTAGATCTTGCTTTAGATTGCATTGAAGAAAAACTCATTTTAAATCATAACTTAACAAAAATAACAAAAAATGAATTATTAATTGCTACCAGAACGGCTTTCAATGGTATTGTTTTCTCCTTTAATAATAAATTTTATCAACAAATTTCGGGTTGCCCTATGGGTTCACCTTTATCCCCAGTTGTTTCTGACTTAGTTTTACAAGATGTTGAAAAAGGAGCTCTAAATTTATTAGATTTTACACCTATTTTATACAAAAGGTACGTAGATGATATTTTAGCCATTGTTCCTACTGACAAGATTGAAGTTTTCTTAAATGTGTTTAATAGCATTGAAGATTATATCAAATTTACTCATGAACGGGAGATTAATAACGTTATTAACTATCTTGATCTACAAATCATTAAAACACAAAATGGTGATTTACTAACCAACTGGTGTAAAAAACCTTCTTGGTCTGGCAAATATCTAAACTATAATTCTCATAATTTATTTGGTCATAAAATTGGTTTAATTAAAGGTTTAGTAGACAGATGTGTTAAATTAAGTGATATACAATTTAGAAAATAAAATTTAAATGAATTAAAAACAACCTTAGTACATAATAACTATCCGCTTGATTTTTTTAATGACATTATTACAGAACGCATTCATGAGATTTACAATAATAGTAGTAAAATAAAGAAAAATAATAAATGGATTGACACTTACAATAAATTCAAATTAAATGTTACTTTGCCTTACATTCAGGGATTATCTGAACGGTTAAGGAGTTCACTAAAAAAATTTAATATTAATGTTTATTTTAAAAACACAAATACTCTAAATAATTATTTATTAAAGAAGAAAGACAGTGATCCCATGGAAAATTTATCTGGTGTTATTTATCTGATTAAATGTAAATGTTGCAATAAAGTCTATATAGGTGAAACTGGCCGGAGATTAAAAACTAGAATTGCTGAACACAAAAGAGATTGTGAAGTTGGGAATTTTAACACAGGTTTTTCACAACATTCATGAAATTTTAATCATTATTTTGATTTTTGTTTTAAAAATATTAAAATATTAGCCACTGAAAAAAATACGTATCAACGACGTATTATTGAGTCCATTTTTATAAACAAATTTCGCAATATTTCTGTTAACTTACATACTGAAATTCTAAACATTAATAAAATTTATCAAAGTATTTTAAAGTAATGTCACATTTTTTATTTTTTAGTTGAAACAATTTTTTCTCACATTTAAATTTCAAATTCAGTTTCGCGCGTTTCCTCATCAGTGGTTTCAATGAAAACTCATCTTTGTAAACGCTCATTACGTATACTGTCTTATTGTATCTCCATATTGTCAATTTTCGTTTTCGTCCTTCCTAACCATCATAAAGATCTTTTTTTCTATATTTTAAGATGTAGTTTTTAAAGTGAGTGAAGTCTCCTTAATTTTTTTTGGAGACTTCTATAACAATTTTTAATGTTTTCTAAATTTTTGACTCAAATTTTGACTTGGATTCTTCCAAATTGACATTGGTTTCTATCTTTCTTTTTCGATGTTTGTTTACTCTTCGAAATTAATCTTATCTCAGGTACAAATTTATATTAATTATTATTATTTATTTTTTATTTTTACATTCTCATCTAGAGAAGGTATTAGATTTGTGTAAAATTTGACCCCCCCGGTTTTTGTCAAATGTCCACGTTTTGAGACCCCCTGAACCCAAAAAACAGGTTTTTACGAATGTGTCTGTCTGTCTGTATGCATGTATGCATGTATGTATGTATGAATGTATGTATGTATGTATGTATGCCCACGTGCGAATTGACCGTCGGCCCACGGTCGGGCCAACCGTCGGACGGTCGGTCCAACTTTGTGCGCCACTGGTCGGGCCAACCAGCTAAATGATAACGGTCAACCGCCTTTGGCTTCCCAAGGTCGGCCCGACATTTGGTCCCATATATGGGCCATCTATTAAGATGATGTCGGCCCAACCTTGGACAACAATGTGGTATTCAAAAAATAAATAATAATTGATTGCGAGTATTTTGACTATAAATGTGAATGGTCCTGCTTAGAATGAATACATATATTACATTTTTAAACATTATATTACAAATAAAATTTCTAACGCTACGGGGTTTCGAACCTACGCCTATACCTGAATCTATCGCCTAGCAGTCGGGAGTCTTACCCATTACTCTATACCTGAAGAATTGAAAGTCAATGAAAAAACCATCCTCATAAGCTACAGCTCAAAGCAGTTAAGAAAAACAATTTGTTAACTCTTTTTTCTCATTAATTTTATTATTATTATATGACATCATGTAGATGTCAAATAAATTATCTGTTAACGGGAATATAAATTAAACAATTTTAAATAAATAATTTAAATCGATTACAATTTTTAGGTTTTCGTAGCCCCGGGCGGAAACCCTTAAATTTTTGTTCAACAAACTTTTTTCAAACAAATTTTTTTCAACCATTTTTTTTCAAAATTTTTGTTTTAATTTTTTTCAACAAATTTCTTTTCAAGAATTTTTCTTCAAACAATTTTTTTCCAAAATGTTTGTTCTCAAAAATTTCGTATCAAAAAATTTTTTTAAACAATTTTTTTTAAACATTTCTTCAAACTTTTTTTAAACCCTTGTATATCCGACGGCTAGCCCATATTTGGGCCACGGTTTGACCGACCGTCGGGTGCATCATGATGACTTATACAATGCAATGTTATGCCGATAGTCGGGCCATCTCTTGCCCAGAGTCGAGCCGACCGTACTTTCACGGCCTCTTTGAAACATTGAACCAGAGTTTATCCGACGGTCTGTTCATACTCGGGCCAAGGTTTGACCGACCGTCGGGTGCATCAAGGTGACTTGTGGCTAACCGACTGCTGTATCCAGAGTTGGACCGACCGCATTTTTGCGGTCGTACTGACCAATCTGCCACAGTTCAGCCGACGGTCGGCCCAACGTTGGGCCAGAATTGGGCCGACAGTCGGCTTTTCGCCCGCTGCCGACGTCAGTTGCCAATGTCGGTGGGACCATGGCAACCTGAAAACACCTTAGTCGGCCCAACTCTCGTTAGCGTAGATCGGTTACCAAAGCAGGGCCGACTTTGGGCCGATGGTCAATCTCTGGCAGCCGACCCAATTTCGCACCTGGGTGTCTGTGAGCACGATAACTTTCGAAAGCATGGACTGATTCGATTGGCCTTTGGTATACTCTTTTAGTCTTCCAAAATAAAGGTCAAGTTCGTTAGCCAGCCATTTTGGATGAAAATTCAAAAAGTGAGAACATTTTGAAAATTTTTTAAACCATTTTTTTTCAAAATTTGGAAATTATATATATATGGCCTCTTATAGTAATCAAAAATTCAATAATTTTATTCTCATGACATTTTTCGATAAAATGAAAATTTTCCGAGTTACAGCATTTTCAAAATCCAAAAGAAAAAACGAAAATTCACATTTTCAGCCAAAAAACGCACGATACGAAAAAAAGTCAGGACAAGAAAAGTGTTTCTTTTTGCACGCCCTACAAGATTATCATAATGACTTTTCGAACTTTCTTGAAAAATCGAAAATTCACATTTTTAATGCACAAGAAATAATGAAAAATCCAAAAAATCAATTTTACGGTCAAACTATGCAAGATACGACAAATGATGGCTGGACTAAAATTGTGCATTTAAAAAAGATCTACAAATTTCTCATGGGTCACTTTTTGATAGGATGTGTAGTTTTTGTTTTATTCGTAAAAAAAAACATTAACAGTGAAAAAATCGGCCCGATAAGCGGGCACATTCTCATCAAAACTTTGCTTATTTACTTTATTTTTCATCTCGGGTTCGTTTTTTCACAATATTTCATTGTTTTTATGTTCTCAATACTATTTCTAACGATTAAAACAATAAAATATAATAATAATTCAAACAATTTATTCTGACTGAAAATCTGACTTTTATTTCTGAATGCGTTTTGATCTTTATTTACTAAAATAATTGCTCTGAAAAAATTCGACTATTACATTTATATTTCAAGAACTATGCTCCTCTTACTTTATGCTTATAATTATTATAATTATTACTTATAACTTATTGGCTCCTCGTTTAGAGGTGGGCCGCGAATGCGCAGATGGAAACATATGAACTCCTATGTAATACAACGCTGCTGAAGGCTGGTGACCTTCTCAGCATAAAACATCAACCAATTGCGACTCTCTCGGTTTCCA
>CAKNYM010030039.1:8140-22408 GCA_932195095.1 Andricus curvator | reverse complement strand
TACCATTTCCGGGACACTTTTCGCCCAATTTGACCCCCGTCCGCTCCATAGATTTTTAATTTTTTTTTCGATTTTATTTACTGAAGCTGATACCTTCAATAATATGTAGTTTAAAATTGGCACAAATTGTAAATTGTACTTCCAAATGGACCGTAAAGTGGATTAATACCATTTCCGGGACACTTTTCGACCAATTTGACCCCCTTCCGCTCCATGGATTTTTAATTTTTTTTTTTCGATTTTATTTACTGAAGGTGATACCTTCAATAATATGTAGTTTGGAATTGGCACAAATTGTAAATTGTACTTCCAAATGGACCGTAAAGTGGATTAATACCATTTCCGGGACAACTTTCTTACGATTTCATACTTTCTTGTGGTGGAACATTAATTTTTACCTTTTTTACACCTCGTGAATAATGTGTGTCGCAATTAACATCTAAAAAACTAGAAAAACTATTGAGGTTTGGGAGAGAATGTAGGTTTTTGTAAAAATTTGTTTTTTTGCTCTAATTTTTTGGTTTTTTCGAAATTCGAAAAATCGAAAGCGCAGATGTTTTTTATAAACACTAGCCTACATTGTTATGGAAAAAAAAATATGAAAAATTTAAAACTGTACATTCGAAACAATTAGTGTGGAACCGTCACACTCAGGCTGATACGATTTCAGGGGCACGTTTGATCCAATTTGACCCCCGTCCGCTCCATAGATTTTTATTTTTATTTTTTTTTATTTTATTTACTGAAGGTGATACCTTCAGTAATATGTAGTTTAAAATTGGCACAAATTGTAAATTCTACTTCCAAATGGACCGTAAAGTGGATTAATACCATTTCCGGGACACTTTTCGCCCAATTTGACCCCCGTCCGCTCCATAGATTTTTAATTTTTTTTTCGATTTTATTTACTGAAGGTGATACCTTCAATAATATGTAGTTTGAAATTGGCACAAATTGGAAATTGTACTTCCAAATGGACTGTAAAGTGGATTAATACCATTTCCGGGACACTTTTCGTCCAATTTGACCCCCGTCCGCTCCATGGATTTTTAATTTTTTTTGGATTTTATTTACTGAAGGTGATACCTTCAATAATATGTAGTTTGAAATTGGCACAAATTGTAAATTGTACTTCCAAATGGACCGTAAAGTGGATTAATACCATTTCCGGGACAATTTTCTTACGATTTCATACTTTCTTGTGGTGGAACATTAATTTTTACCTTTTTTACACCTCGTGAATAATGTGTGTCGCAATTAACATCTAAAAAACTAGAAAAACTATTGAGGTTTGGGAGAGAATGTAGGCTTTTGTAAAAATTTGTTTTTTTGCTCTAATTTTTCGGTTTTTTCGAAATTCGAAAAATCGAAAGCGCAGATGTTTTTTATAAACACTAGCCTACATTTTTATGAAAAAAAAATATGAAAAATTGAAAATTACAAATTAGAAAAAATTAGTGTGGAACCGTCACCGTAGACGTCTCGAACTTCAGCCCAATTACAAAATCCCATTTTCAAAATTCTCTGACTCTTCTCTGATGGTTATAAATTGTTCTTTCAGGTATAGAAACAAATATATTGAATTCAATATGAAACGCTTAAGATTTCAAATCGAAATATATTGCATTTGCCACAAATTGAGTAGTTAAATTTCCAACCGAAAAGGATTAATTTTCTACTACAAGAGATGAATTTCCAACGAAATGGTTGAGTTTTAAAGCTTATAAGGCAAATGTTTTAGACAACAGTTGACTTTTAAACCCGACCAGATGAACTTCTCACAACAAATTATTTTTAACCGAGAAAGATGATTTTGCAACCAAATGGTTTGAAATTCAAATGAAAATTTATTTTAGATCAAACATTTGCATTCACAACGAAATAGTTGAACGTTCAAGCAAAAGAGATGGATTTTCAACTAAAATGATGAATCTTTAATATAAATAACAGTTGAAATATTGAATTTTCATGCGAAAAAGGCGAACTCTACAAAACAGATGAATTTTTAGGCCAAAGTGTTAAATTTTCTATAAAACAGTTCATTTCTAAACAACTAGTTGAATTCTCAGCTGAAAACGATCAATTTTCAACCAGATAGTTGAATTTTTAACTAAAAACTATCAATATTCAACGACAAATGTGATCTCGGTTAAGTTTTCAGTTAGGAAAAGTAATTTTTAAACAAAAAAATGATGATTTTTTAACAAAATAGTTCAACCTTCAACTAATAAAATGAATTTTTAATAAAGTAGTTTAATCTTCAACGAAATAGTTGAATTTTCGAAAAAGTGGAAAAGAGTATAGCAGGGGAAAGAGTTTAAAGTCTAAATAACAGTCACACAGAATTTTATAAACTTTAACTTAATTTTATCGAAAATTCCTGGACTCTTTCAGGTTTTCCCTGACATTCCTGACCAGTTTTAAATTCCCTGACTCTTCCTGACTATCCAGAATTCCTTGATCTGTAGGAACCCTCGTATAATATATTTTCATCGCTATTTTTCAAGACACCGTTTAAGTATTAAATGTTAGTAAAAAAACTAGTGATTTATAGAAGACCTTTTACATTTTCAAAATTTTTTTGTGTTATTAGGAAAATATGGACTGACGGACTTTGAAGGTAGTTATCGAGTTGTTCCTTCACTTTAAAGACGGTTTTTCTTTTTTTTTACCAAATATTTTTTTCAGCGTAATCTTAACGTCAACAATAATTTCAAAGTTATACGGTTTTATTTTCATAGTAATATCTATCGAGCTGTGTAATGATTCCATGGGGATAAACAAAAGTACTGACGATAACCCTGCATGTATTCACGTGCCCACAGAGCCGGCTAGCACCATATGACTTCGACTTATTTTTCTGAATTCGACTGGATAAAATATTATTTTGAACAACTTTTTGAATAAATATTTACTCTCATGTTGTGTTTAGTGAGTATCATATATTTTCGATATACTATTGCTATTTTGTATAATACAGTATTTTATTTTGTGACTGCAAGGCTAAATTCATTCAGGATTTTTAGTAATTTCAATTTTGTTTACAAATAGCTCGCATGCATTTAGAAATTGAGTACGTTTTTTGAGTTAATTAGAGTACTTAAAAAATAAGTTTAGTCTAGGGTGGTCCAAAAAAAACCAAAGTTCGCATTTCGTTTGGGGTAATGAATCATTTTGTGATATTCAAAAAAAAAGTGAATGCATTTTTTTTTCGATCAGACAAATTTTAGGGGTTCTACCCACGCATAACTTTTAAATGGTTGAATTAGATAGTTTAGTGTATTTTTTATTGATAATTATCTGTTAAAACAACTATTTTTCACATTTTATGGCAAAATTATGGTACCCTCAATACGAGATAAACTAACTAGGCAATATAAAAAATCAGAACGTTCGATTCTTTTTGTTTTTAATTATTTCAACATCTTTTTACTGCTTAAATGTTACTTTGGACTGATATGAGGTTGAAAAATGTAGTTATTTGCAAATTTGTCTACAAACTCGACATTCTGGTATTTCTGGTATTTCCACTACTGATTTTTAATTGGTTAAATTAATCAATTTAAATCAAAGATCAACATGATCGATTCACTTTATTTTTAATTGTTCAAATAAATTTTAAATTTTAAATGTAACTGTTGACTAAAATAACGCTGAAAGTTGCAGTTTTTTAAACAAATTTCATTAACTCCTTTCACGTTGAAACTTTCCATTACTTACCTATATTTTTAAAAATGATTTTCGCTTGTTCAAACAATTTTTTTCAACACAATATGCAAAATTTATACTTTCTCTAAATAACATGAACTATTTAATTCAAATCAAAAACAAACACGAAAAATGAACTAATTCTTTCATGTTATTCAGAAAAAGTGAAAATTTATCTTTTTTGTCGATAAAATTATTTAAACAAGTGAAAATTATAATAAATTTGTAGGAGGTTCTCCGGGTTTCGATCGTGTGCAAAACTACGAATCTTGCCGACGTTTCATGAAAATTTTCGTGAACATCCTTTTAATTCATTATAATGAATCATCGTGAAAGCATTAAATCTATTATCAAGTGAAAATTGTTTAAACAACCATAGTTCAGTTATGAGAAGTATCAAAATAAAAGGAATTGATGAAATTTGTTGAAAAATTTGCAAAAGACTACACTTTTCTGCATTATTTAAGTCCAAAGTTACATTTCAACAATGAAAATTATTTAAACAAAACGCAAAAGTGAATAGATCGTATTCATCTTTGATATCAACCAATAATTTTATATTTTTTTCAGAAAAGATGTACATTTTTTATATTTTGTTGAAGAAAAAATGTTTAAACAAATGGAAATTGTTGAAGCGATTTTTTCAACAATTAACATCAAATTAAATTGGCCTTTCTGATTTGTCATATTACCTAATTAGTTTATCTTGTTGTAAGAGTACCGATAATTTGCGATAAAATGTGAGAAAATAATTGTTGGAACAAATAAAAATGGTTTTAAAAATTAATAAATTATGAAAAATACATTAAACTTTTTGATTTTACCATTTAAAATGATCGGTGACAAAAAATACACAAAAGTAATATTTACGACCAATATACTGCAAAGTACTTGACCCTCGTTTATAGAGGGTGGTTTTTGGGGCATCCTGGAAGGAGTTGGGGGATTTAAAATAAAAAATGAATGCATACGTCACATTTCGGGAAATAATTTTAAAAAGTTCATGTAATTTGCGCTCGTTTTATTGAAATGTGTGCCTTCCAGTCTAACATTCGTCAAAATGCGGAGTTTCCCCATGTATTTTCAATGGCAAAATTGAGGGGGTGAGCCGAACCTTTAAACGTTGTCTAATCGAGAAAAAAAAATTCGTATTTGCTTTTCGCGGGAAGTTCACCAAAACAGCCATTATCACGAACAAAATTCGAACTTTGGTCTATTTTGGACCACCCTAATGTTCGCATTACCGATCAAAAGTACAAGAGGGACGAATACTATCAAAAATTATTATCTTTAAAAATATTTGTTTACGAAATAAAACTCAAATACAAATTGTTTTTTTCTATAGTTTGACAGACAAAAACGTAAAAAATAATATATATAATATCGCAAGAGAATTAAAAAAAAAATTGTTCACACAATTTGTTAAAAAATCCAAGATAGGGGGAAAAAAGTGCCATTCGATTCAGATGGAAAAATTACATAAATTCTATGTGTTTTACAATTTCTTATGAACTCAATTTCTGATGAAGTAATTTTTCCGCAGAGTCAAATGGCGCTATTAGTTCTTTCTTCTCTTGAATATGTAAATAAACGGTTTAAATAAAAGTAGCTGTAACAATATAAAAAAAAATGTTGTCACTACAATATGCGGCGGAATTTTAGAGAATTTTTAAGCCAATGAAACGCATTTTCAACAAAAAATGTACTCATATGATTATACCATGGTTCCCTTCATTTATAACTTTCAAAATTGACAAACAAATGTTATACTTAGAATATTTTACGTAGAATCTCAAAATTTCTTTCGTTATTTGAGAAACTTATCTATTGTTTTATCAAAATTAGAAGAAAAAAGAACAATTTAGAATAATGGATTTATTCGGACTTTTGATTGATGATGTACAATGGAATTGGAAGGGACACATGAAACGTTTACGATAAAAAAAATTAATTTGTATAATTTCGTGCATATTCTAATTGCAACATGTTATATAATTTGAACGAAAACATGCAGTGAATATATTTTCGACGCAGATTCCTGTTACTCAAAATCTCTCGATGACGTTGGTGGAGTCAACGTCATCTGAACACGGGAATTTTAATCCAAATTTCTCTTAAAATACTCCATCTACAAAAAAATTGTTCAGGTAGAAATTGTAAAGAACATGGGGGGTTATATAATGGTACTAATAATTTCAACCTTGAGGTCAATTTTCAAGATCATTAAGATGGTACACACTTTCACAAATTTTCCATAGAACATTTTTGACATAACATTTTTCGCTCTTTTCAAATGCGCAGTTTAAAATAGGGATTTTCTCTTTAAAAAATCATCTTGACCTTCAAATGACCTTGAAAATTTATCTGAAGGTCAAGATGGTCCAGATGGTTCACACTTGTACATTTTATCGACTTGTTAAAAGCATCTTGAACGTTTTCTATTCTCAGAAAACCACGATAATTCCAAAAGAGGGAATCTTATCGTTCTTAGACATTTGACCTTGATTTTTGACCTTTCTAAGTTCACAAAAGCAAATTTCTCATAGAATATTTTTCGAGTGAAATTTTCCTCTCTTTTTGAATCCGCAGTCAAAAATAGGCGTTGTCATTTGAAAAAATCGTGTTGACCTTCAAATGACCCCCTATTATCTGTACAATTTTTTTCTGAACAATTTTTTGTAGATGGAGTATTTGAAGATATATTCGGATCTATAGATTAGAATGGTTCACCCTGTATGACTGCTTGGCGATGAAAAAAAAACCCACCAAATATTTTTCTAAAATTCAAAAAATGGCGGAGATGTGGGACTTTGAGTTTTTGGCCTTTTTTAATGATATAACCTGTTGGAAAAATTGTTACCAAAAAGTACACAGAACTTAAACTGTTTTCACAGGAATCTACAAATAAATACAATAAATTACAACTAAAATTACAGGAAAGTACAACTTTTTTCTATTATTGAGACGAATTTTGTACTTTTTTTGTATTTTTTTGTACATTGTTGTCTTTTATTATAGTTTTAATTTTCTACAAGAATCTACAGGAATTTACAGCTTTTGCAGCCAAAAAGTTGTTCTTTTTCGACCTAGGATGACAAATATTTAGAATATTGCAATGAGATAATTTTAAATTAGGATGTGTACATGATCGCTATCACAAAAAAGCTTCTATGTGTAGATTCACAAGGAATGGTAGAATATTCGAAGACAAGAATAAATAATCGTTATTATTGAAAAAAAACTTACGTTTGAAGTTTTTTTTTCTAATATATAGCAATCGATTGGACACCATATATGTCATTTAAAATTTTTGACTGCAAATCAAAATTTAACAATTGAGAATGAATTGATCATGCGGTCATTAAAATTAAAAGATTCCAACTCTTGAAAATAAAATTGTTTGCATTTGAAATTATAAAAACTGAACCGAAAATTGAAACACTTAAAGTGGAATACTTTCAAATTTTCAACTTTTCAAATTAAAGCATTATACCATTAAAATATTTAACAAAAAAGAAATCCACGCTATCATTTTCAATGCTATGAATTGAAAAATGAATAAAAAATGTATACATTTTCAAAATTTCGTCATTTTAAGCAATTTAAGCTAGAAAAATTAATTTATACATTAAACTTACTAATTAATTCGGGGGGTTATATTGATCCTTTAGATTAATAGATTCTTCGTAGTTGATGTTGTGATTGGCTTTAGGATCCAGAAATAAGATTAACTTCATTGGGGAAAAATAAATGTTTCATCCATTAAACAATTAGTACATAAATTAATCAAAAATTCTTAGCAAATTTAAGATATACACTAAGCCGAAAATATAATAGTTAAAATCCAAGATTTTGTTACGTTAATTATTAATGATAATTTTCGTCATACCAAAACATTATATTCTAACAGCCCCTGAAAGCATACCTTGCGAAAAAATCTTCACATTGTACCATGTAAAATCATTTTTTCTAGAATAAAGCACTGATGAGGACCCCCACCTGGGTCGAAACGTCTGTTTAACTTGTAAAAAATCAAGCATTTCTTATTTCTGGATCCTAAAGCCAATCACAACATCAACTACGAAGAATCTATTAAACTTAGTTTTAAAATCTTTTTTAATATTTGCTTAAAAGTTTGTTAAAGAAATAATTCAAAAATTTTCCAGGAGTCTAATAATAATGTTATTATCTTGGAAATCGAACTTTCCCCAAATTTTTTGGAAAATCTTGCAAAAGTAGATAACCCACCTTAAAATCATCCAGATTTGTTTTTAAAATTTTGGAAATCTTATTAAATATTCTTTTAAAATTATTTAAAAAAAAAATCATTGTTAGTTTTTCTAGGAATTTTGATACAAATTTCTTATTCATTTAAAACCTTTCAAAATGCCTAAAAAGCTATAAATTGTTTTGAAATCTTTTCACGTATCAAATTATTTTGGAATCTTTTCAAAACTTCTAAATATATTTTAAACATACTCGATTATTTTCCAAATCAATAATTGTTCAATTGTTATTTATTATTCAAAATTGTTCAAATATGTTTTCAAATATTCTCTTAAAATTAATTTTTCAAAATAAAAAATCATTTTAAATTTTCCCAGCAAAGTTAAGAAATTTTTTTGCTTCTCTCAAAACCTTTAAAGATCAATAAAATCTTTAAAATTTTATTTCGAAATCTTCAAAAATTTAAATTTAGCTTTTTTTCTTCCGAAATCTTTTTCAGTTTCAAAATTTGTTAAATAGAACATCTAAAATTATAACGTACAATGTGTTAATTTAACACTCTTTAATATAGTAACGATCCAAGGGTTTCTATTTCAAATAATTTAGTTTAAAATTGTTTAGTTTTCAATATTTGATTTATAATTGCTCATTTCAAATGAAAAGTAAAATATTGCTAATAATTTAAAAAAATGTCTTACTTAATTAAAGAATTTCAAATTAATTGGGTTAAAAGTGGAATATTCCAGATTGAAACAATATTTGAATAGGATTTGGAATTGAATAAGAACGTTTAATTTTTCAAATTGTTTTCAAATTAATAATAGCTTGTAAAGTTACGTTGATTATAATAGCGAAAGTTCTTGATAAAAATTCACAACATAATCTTACGTAAAGTTTCCCAATACTTCAACTTTTGTGAAATCTCTTTTATTTTTTTTTGTAAAGATTTGTAATTTTTTACAATAATTTACGTAAAATTAAAAGTGTTCATATGACGTCAAACACCCAAATTAAAGAAATGTAAAATTTTGTAGTTTTCTGTAATAACTTGTAGATTTTTACAACAAAGTAAAAAAATATTAATAAAAAGTTATACAAATTTTTAAATTGTAGAACATTGTACTTTACTGTTAATTTGTTGACTTTTCGACATGAGAATACAAGAAAAAATTAGCTATTTGTATTTAACTGTATTTTTTCGTTGAATTTTGTACATTTTTTACAAAATGTACATGTTTCAACAAAAAATTACAGTTGCAGAAATGTTTTACTTTCTTTTATACATTTTTTTCACCAGGGTATTTTGGTTTTAACTTGGACTGGTTTGCCAATAGTTTTTGAAAAAAATTTCAAAAGTCAGAGCTTCTATGGCGCGGCGCGGCACAGTAGGGCGAATACAAGTGTCTGTAGAGAAATTAATTTTTAAACGACAATTTTTATCGGATTTGAAATTCGGATTTGAAATCCTTTACATTTGATTGTTTAAAAAAGTTTTTTATACTTTTTTATTTCATAAACAAAATGACAAAAACAACCACGTTTGACTGTTGAAGAATACCGTTCGTTATAAAATATTGAGATTCATTCAAAAAGATCTAGAATCAATGACATTACTATTTGGAAATGTCTTTGGACAGAACTATAGAAGTTTAAAAATTTATTGATTTTTTTATAAACAAATAAGTGGATGACAATAATTTCGTGGGGATTAGCAATGTTAGGTCACTTAATTTCAACTAAATTTTTACAATGCATAGACCAAAGGGGTTTGTGAGTTGGATTGATGAAAATTAATAAATAATTTGTTATGTAGTGAACAAATTATCATTTTTTATTATTAGAAAAGCTCGTGAAATACGCAAGATTCATCGTATCAATTGATTATTTACCTTGATATTGATGATCATTATATTGCTATAATGTATATTATAATGACATTATTATCAATTGACCAAATGCAATGGCAAGATGTCATTGGCAGTTGATTCTAATAAGAAAAAGGAATTTTTAGTTTATAAGATAACACAATACGACGAGAGAACTTCATTTATAAAATTGTTGATAACAATAATAATTGTCAGTCCTTGCCCAAGAGTTCTAAAAACGGTTGAAATTTATTAATTTATGGTTAATTATATTGAAAAAATTAATTCTATATCTCGAAACATAGCCGAAGAACTAATTTATTAAATACGTTTATTTAAACAATTAATAAATCATAATGAGAGGGTAATTTATGGGTTTTCTCATAACAATGGTATTTATTTTCTCACAAATAGCTGGAAGGGGTAATTGTTTATAAAATTTCTACACTATATAACAAGTCATTTACCCCTTTTGTCTATACATTGTAAAAATTTAATTGAAAATAAATGACCAAACATTGCTAATCCCCACAAAATTATTTTCATCAACACATTTGTTTATAACAAAGTCAATAAATGTTCACACTTCTACAGTTCTAATGAAAAACATTTCCAAATAGTTGTGTCATTGATTCTAGATCTTTTTGAATGAATTCGAATATTTTATAACGAACGTTATTCTTCAAAAGTAGAAAATTTGTCTTGTCATTTTGTTTATGAAATAATACAAGTATGAATAACCTTCTTTAAAAAATCAGATGTAAACGATGTATGCAGAATTTTATTAATTTTGAGTTATAAAAAAATTTCAAATCGGATAAAAATAATTCTGGGTTGAAAATTAATTTGTCAACAGAAACTTTGAAAATTTGCCCTACTAAATCGCGCCACGCCATAGAAAACGTAACGTATGAATTTTGTTGTCGAAAACCAGTGTCAAATCCACTCCAACAATTGCAGGGCTTATAGAACATACTTATATCTTCTTCTGAGGAAAAAAAATACATTTTTTTGGGAAACGCGTTTTTCATTTTTTTTTTACCAAATATTCAAAAAAATTATTTTACAAAATTTTTAAATTTTTAAATGTATCTTCAAAAAAAGTCAATTTAGGCGTCAGAAAGTTAAAATGGCCAATTAGAACCCAAGACACGTCCTTTAAAACAAAAAGTTGTCCAAAAACTCAGTGTCCCACATCTCCGATATTTTGTCGAATTTTCGAAAAATATTTAGTGGGATTTTTTCACCACCAAGCAACCATATATCCTGAATATTACAGCCAAATCCCATTCCGATATGAAAATTGCCGTGGTCAAATCACGTGGACTCCACCCGGTAAGTGTCTGTTGCAGGAATCTTTGTTCAGATGAAATTCTTCTTAACTACTTATTTTGGATCTGCAAAAGTCTATGTAAATAATATCAGTAAACAACAAAAAATTCCTAAAATACTAAAGCTCACAGAAACAAAAACAAAAAAAATCAGTTTCCTGCAAATAATTTTGCGTGAAAAATATGAAATCTTGTGCAAAGTCATGAACAAATATTTCTTTATTATATTTGAATTAAATTTCATGTTTAAGAAAATGAGTTTGACTTCAAAAACTGAAATAAACTTAAAATTTTATAAAATTATTTGAATCCATAAATGATCAAAGTGATTTTTGAAAACTATTTCCAATTTTTTGTAATAAAATAATTCTTTCCTGTTTAGTTTATTACTTTAAATCCTGGTTGGATTCTAAACTTGATTTTCCAAAACCTGCTTTTTTTAATATCGACTCAAACTCTATGCTTTAATTTATATAAACAAAAATAACATTAGAGTGAGGTAGACACTTGTTAACTCAATATAATAAGTAGAGAAAATAATAAAAATATGTAACATAAGGTGCTTGGCTTGCAGTGTGCATGCAGGGTTAACATGCGTATATAAAGCGTTTAATTTATAACTTTTTTCATTTCATATACCTTCTTATAATGTGATTTTTTCCAAATCTAGAATATTTTTTCAATCACAAATTCATTTTCTTTGAAATACGTCCGTGAATGTGAATGGATTGACCAAATTTTATATTCATATGGTGCTTGAGATAGTTCGCAGTATACTTGCAAAGGCCACTCTTATGAATAATAATTTATCAATAAAATAGGCATATTTTTTAAAATGAATCTGGCCATACAGGGCATTCGGAATCAGGAATAAATGTACTTCACTGAATTTTGTTTCTTTTCGATCCTCTACTTATATTCTAATAATATTATTTTGTTAATGCTTTTTATGGTTTTATAGCTGCGGGCAGAAGCCCTTATATAATTTGGGTCGCATTTATAAGCGCTTTTAAAGTCCTATTTCAAAAAACTCTGCATAATATTCCATATCAATTCCTCGAAGCCGATTCCACCTTTTGATTTTTTGTAAAATGTTTTTTTAATAAGCAAAGCAAGAAAAATATGATATCATTATGCATTATTTTTTCTGTTTGTGTAAAGAAGCAAAGTACACTAAAAATCAGTAGTAATAGATGCACAGACACAAATGTAATAAAAATGAATTTTTGAAGCAACAATTTTATTGTTAGTAACAAATTATATAAACCATTGCGTTCTATTTGTACATTAAAATTTTTAGTTAAAAAACCATCCTACAAATAACTTTATGATGTTACCTGGGTGGAATTATTTATTATAAATCAAAAATTGTAATTTTGATCAATAACAAATTATGTTGAAAACTGGTCAGTAGTAGTATTTTTGATAGGGAAAAAGTTTTTATGCATTGGCATTGTGTTAATCAGACCGGTTATTGATAAAGATGTTTTAAAACAGTTTTAAAGAAGTGCTTTAAAACAGTTCTTCAAAACAGTTTTTTGTTTCCAAAAATGTGAATATTTAATAATTTTCTATATGTATAATTTGTTAGTAGCTGATGTTAAAGTTATATACACTTACTATAGAAAAATCGTTATGTAGGGGGGGTCCAAGATTTTCAGAAAAAAGCGTTTCGTATTTTTTGAACGGCCCCTTATGGTATAATAAATCTTTTTACCCAGCTAATACCGTATAATTGTTCGTAGAATGTTTTTCTAAAAAAAAAAAAAATTATGAGCATATGTAAGAATGTAATGTAACAGAAAGTCTTTCGCAGCAGGTTTTAGTGAAAAACGGTATTTTTTGCATAGACATACAAATATAAACAATTGTTAATATAATTTCTAAATAAAGACTATAATTATTTATATATGGCAACTCTCTTTATTTCAAATAACATCTTGAATTATTTGAAAATCACTTCTTATAAAGAAAAAAAATTTAATCCAAGAAAAGTTGGATCGATATCTATTTGTTTTATTATATTTTTATGACAATGAAATGTTTGCTTGAACAATTTATTTTTATTATATTTGTGTCTGTGCATCGAGAACTGTTGATTTCTGGTGCACTTTGCTTGTTTACATGAACAGAAAAAATAATGCATTGGGAAATCATATTTTTCTTGCATTGTTTATTATCAAAATTTCTTACAAATAACAAAAATGGAAAAAGGGCTCAAACACTCGATGCAAAATTTTATGCAAAGTATTTAAGAAGAAGAATTTTAAAATTTTTTGAAAAATATGACCTGTGACTTAATTTGTCTGCGAAAATACATTTCTGGACGTCTATACGTCCGTCCATCGTACTTTTTTCCAGGGAAGGGAAGTGAGTGCAGGGGAAGTAAGGGATCAGAAGAAAAATCAGGGTGCGTGAAAGAGGAGAGGAGAAGTAATGAGTGTAAAGGAGAGGGGATATGAAGTAGGGTAGTGACGGGTGGGGAAGTAAGGAGTGCGAGGGGAGGGAAAGTGAAATTTGAAAGTTGAAAGGGGGATATGATAAGTAGGAAAGGAGAAGAAATAGCAGGAGGTGAGGACCTGATAAGCTGGGAGTTGATAGGAACGGATTGGATAGGCTAGGATAGGAACAAGTAGGATAGGATTGGAACTGATTGGACAAGACGAGATTTGATAGAAGAGGAGAGAGAAGGAGTGATAGGGGAAGAGGGAGATTTAAGAAACCTAAATAATGTCTTATTAGGCTACGAAAACCTTTTTTGAAAAGGCCTTTCGCCTACTTTGACTAGTTTTTAGGGTTTCGTAGCTCCAGGCAGTAATCTTTATAGTTTCTGTCCATTCGTTCGTCCGTCCGTCGTACTTTTTTCCCCGGAAGGGGATGTATGGGAAGTAGATTAGAGAAAACAGGGGAATGGAGGGGAAGAATGGGAAGTGAGAAAAGAGAGTAAGGAGAAATTAAAGAAGAGCAAGGGGCCTGATGGAGTGCAAGTAGTGCAGAGGAGTAGACGAAGTGATGCGATCGTAAATAGGGGTGGGAAAGGAAATAGAGGAATGGAAGTAGGGGCGCAGATGGTAAGAAAGTAAGAGGAGCAGGTGATGGGAAGTAGGGAAATGAGGATTGAGGAGGGAAATAAAGGG
>CAKNYM010030032.1:0-25678 GCA_932195095.1 Andricus curvator | reverse complement strand
GCTTCAAGGAGCTGTGCCATGCCCTCATAACACCTGAGGAGGAATGCCCACCTATCACTAGCAAGGAGGTGAAAAACGTATTAAGATGCATGAAAAACTATTCCGCTCCGGGACCAGATGGTATCAAGACCTTCTGGTGGAAGAAGTTTCCTTCAA
Source organism: Andricus curvator (assembly GCA_932195095.1). Taxonomy (NCBI): domain Eukaryota; kingdom Metazoa; phylum Arthropoda; class Insecta; order Hymenoptera; family Cynipidae; genus Andricus; species Andricus curvator. The sequence continues at coordinate 25,522 of CAKNYM010030032.1, read as the reverse complement.
CCCACCAGCACCTGGCCCGCATTTTCACTTCATATCTAAAGTCGGAAGAGCCTCTTCCGTAGTGGTTGGTGGAAGGGTACACAGTGCTCCTGCCGAAGGCAGGCAACTTAGCTAACGCTAAGAATTACAGGCCAATAACTTGTTTGAACACACTGTATAAGATCTTCACAGCTATCCTAAATGACAGGACTGTTCGGACAATTGGAGCTATGTGGCGAGAGATGTACGAACAACGCGGCTCAAAGAAAGGCGTAGCAGGATGTCGGGAGAGCCTGCTCATCCACAGATGGGTCTGTAAAGACGCAGCATCCTATCAGCGTTACCTACCGATGGCCTGGATTGATTACCGGAAAGCTTTCGATTCAACCTCCCATAGACCTTTTATCTGTCTGTTGGAAAGCTTGAAGGTTCATCCACATAACGTGAGGTGCATAGAGAGATTAATGCCGCTTTGGAAAAACAGATTTACTATCTCATCTGGAAAACATCGTGTGAACACTAACAGTGTCACCTTTCAGAGCGGTGTGTTTCAGGGCGACACCAGGAGCCCTCTCCTCTTTTGCCTCACATTATTGCCACTATCTCTCGCACTTCGCCATTCCGAAGAGTACCTCTGCGGAAAACATGGAAACCGAAAGCATCAGGTCACTCATGTATTTTACATGGATGATCTTAATATCTATGCTAAAAATCAAGAGAAACTACATCCAGCTCTTGACATTGTCAAAGAGTACACTCAAGAGATTGGAATGGAGTTCGGGTTAGAGAAATGCGCCAAGGCTAATTTGAAGAATGGAATACTTAATGACTTATACATAACTGGGCGTGCCACAAAGCCGCATCTAGGACGCAACATCGATTAAGAATGCTCTCCGATGCAAATACAAACGTCTTATCTGACAGATTGGGTCCCCTGAACTGTCGGCGAGGAACGAAGTATATGCAACGAACATACTTGCCGTCCCGGTAGTACTACATTCATTTGGAGTGGATCCATGGACAAAAGCATGCACCTTAAGTCGTCTGTTCTGCGATTTTACATCTCACGCCGCCAAGGTGTTCGCGGAATACTTAATCTTGAATATCTTCACAACAAGATTATTCTGGGTACAGCACATATAGTCGCAAATGGACGAGACCCTCTTCTTAAAATGGTCAGGAAACACGAAGAAGTGGGCAAAGGGGCGTTTCTGTACAAAGCAGAGGGGGAGGCTGCTGAAACACTCGACCTTGACTTCAATATCAGGGGTGAGCAAAATGCATCAAATCTTATCCATCTTGAGTACTCACTCCTGAAGGCCCGGATTAAGAAAGCACAGGAGAACAACTTCCGCGAACAGTTCCCCGACAAGAGGATGGACGGCATCTTCCACAGAAATTTGGAAGATCAGTCGATGTCGTATGAGCTAACGTTTGCTTTCCTTAAATCACCCGGATTGAAGTCGGTCAAGGAGAGTTTCATTTTGGCATGTCAAGACGGTGTCATTTCCACTCTAGCATACCGTCGCCACATTTTGAGCCAAGACATTCCCGATGATAGCTGCAGAGCGTGTGATGCACACCCCGAGCATCTAGGACACATAATATCTAGTTGTCCAACTCATGCGGGAACGACCCACACCCAAAGGCACAATGCGGCACTAAGAGTGCTTTATTAGCATCTCTTTCACTCTTAAGGCACGACCCACACCCAAAGGCACAATGCGGCACTAAGAGTGCTTTATTACCATCTCTTTCACTCTTAAGGCATTAGCCCAAATACCACTCTGCTAAACGCCCCTAGAGAAATAGAGTCAATTGTCGAAAATGAGAAGTGCCGCATATACTGGAACTTCATATTCTCGACAATTGTTTCTGTTACGCACTCGAGCCTGACATAGTTCTCCTTGACTTCGAGAAACGAACCATGTTCGTTATCGAATTTTCGGCACCAGCTGACAAAAATGTCACAGCCAAGGAGAAAGAAAAGAAAGAGAGATATAAAGACCTTATAAGGGAGTTGCGACGGTTATACCCGGAATATTCTGTTAAGCTAATCGTCTTGATCATCGGCGCTCTTGGAGGTGCCAAGGTTTCACTGGTCAATAGCCTGAAAAGCGTCCTTGCGTGTCAACAAAATGCTGAGACACTTGCGGGGGAAATGCAGAAGGCGGTCGTCCTTGGGTCGCTCCGTGTCCTCAGGGTGAACGAGACTTTTGCCGGATCATCGTATTTAGTTCGTCGCAGACTGTAACCACCTATCTCACGGACGTAAGACGTGGTTACAGCCGAAATTTTACCGCGATTTCGCTGGTAGCAGGTGTATTCAGATATAACTTTGAAAAAATATCATGTAATATTTGAACGATTATTTTTGGTTAAAAAAAATCAGAAAGTGTATGCAAGTATATTTACAAACAGAGGTTAGACAGAGGACACGCGGGATACCAGAAATGAAACGTGTACAGATTATTTATTTTTAAGAATATTATGAAGCTGATTTCTCTGAAGTGAGAATGTTTAAATATTTTAATCAGAAAGAAAACAAAAGAATGATTATAAACCATGATTTTTCATGTTTATTGCATTTGAATTAAAAAATTTCTTACGTACTCCAAGGCAGATTTCACTTCACTCTGGGGCAACAACGGTTTGCCCGGCATGGCGCAGCTTACGCAGGAGATAATCGATCGCGCCAGAAAATTAAAACATCAACAGTTTGTCAACTACTATTTCAATTGAGCTAAAAATTTTCAGAAAACGTCCTTGAACCTTCCTGACCAACTTTCTCACTAACAGTTTTGGCTTGCTCAAAATTCGCTCGACTCCCGAAACGATCAAGCTTGTTTGTGCACGAATTGTGTAACGCCACGGCAAAAAATTATTAACTTTTGTTCATATAAACATTTTCAACTTTTGCTAACGATATCGGTCGCAGAAGATGCCAATGTACACCTCTCATAAATTTTACTTTGAAATTTAAAAAGTGCCGATTTCGTCGCGATTTGAAGTGAAAAAATGCGAAATATTTTATTCAGATACAAAAAACAGTTTTTTGTAAATAATTCAAAAACTAAAAAAGCTACGACTTTTTCTTTTCGAAGAAAAAGATGCGTAACAAAATTATCAATACAAATGCGTATTTAAAAAGTTAAAATTCGATACTTTATTCTCAAAGGCCCAGGGGCCTCCCCACGTCAGCAAAATAATTTTATATCTCCTTTTTGCATCTGGCGCCTCAGTTACTTTAACCCAATATTTTGGGTACAAAAAAAGGGTGGGGATGAGCGGGCCCCAACCATCGCTCCCTCTTGTGAGATCCAATGCACGCAAGTGGGAGACTGACGCCAGTCGCGCACCCGCGATAAGTAATCTCACCGAAGAATGATCGCACCGGAAGAAGTTGTTGTGCGTTACCCGTTCGGGAATTATTACAGAATCTGAGAGAAATTTGACATGACTGGAATACAAAGTGACGTTTATATTATGGGGGAAAAGAACACGCAATCGAAAAAAACCACAAAATCTGATAATTCATTGTATGAAAGAAAAGTAATGAAGAAGAGTGGGAAGGGGGTAGAGGGGTCGAAAATGAAAGTTGCTGGTTGACTTATTTCATGAGGAGGTCTTTTGGCATCGCGTGCTTGCGAAGCGGATCAAAATTATATTTCCCTAGAGAGGAAATATGCTCAAAAGGTGATAATGATGCAGATTCATAGAATTTCGTGGCGGTTTCTTCGATAAACTCTGAAATGTAAGGTAATTGAAATTCTCTGTGAAGGACCGAGTTCTTGGTATATCTAGGGGTTTTTGTGATACGTCTAAGGAATTTATTTGGTATGATCTGGATTTTTGGGTACAGTCGTTGCAGCTCCCATTAAGGTCTTGATACCTCTCCTCTTTTTCCTCTCTTTCTTGTCGAATAGCTGCTGGCAGAATTTTTCAACCTCTGATTTTTTTACTTTAATCATCTTGGGTTTCCTGACCATATTTAGGAGAGGATCTCTGCCATTTGCAACCATGTAAGCTGTACGTAGAACAATTTGGTTATAAAGACATTGGAGATTCAGAAGTCCGCGTCCGCCTTGAGGGCGTGAGATGTATAAATGCGGAACGGACGAATTGATATGCAAGCTCTTCTGCATATGCATAATCTTACGTGTGGCGATATCAAGGGTAGTAAGCTCGTTCTTCGTCCATTGAACCACCCCAAACGAGTAGAAGAGAACCGGGACGGCAAGCATGTTAGTCACAAATACCTTGTTCAAACCCGACAGATTGGAAGACCAAATCTGTCGAAGAAGAAGCTTGTATCTGCTTCGGAGAGGCTCCTTCACTGATGTTACGTCCTGAATGCGGCTTTGAGGCACGCCAAGGTATATAGGTCTCTCCAGTGTCAAGATGTCTAATAACACTTATATCCACAAGATCAGGGTCATTGGGAACGCCAATAATCTTTCCTTTCTTCAGGTGAATCTTGGCACACTTGTCCAATCCAAAGTTCATCCAAATCTCTCCTGTGTACTTTTTGACGATATTTATAGCGTTTTGAAGTTTGCTTTTACCAGAGGCATAGATCTTCAAGTCCTCCATATAAAATATGTGAGTGACCTTATGCTCGCGATGATTAGTGTCGCCGCACAGGTATCCAGGAGAATTTCGTAGTGCGAGAGATAGAGGCAGAAGTGTGATGAAAACAAGCAGAGGGCTCATGGTATCGCTCTAAAAGACTCCCCTCTGGAAGGTGGCGTTGTTGGTTGTCACCCAATAATTTCTAGATGAGATAGTAAATCTAGTTTTCCAAAGGGGCATCAATCTCTCTATGCATCTCACTATCTTTGTATGAACCTTCAAGCATTCAAACAGACAGATGATGAGTCTATGAGAGGTTGAATCGAAAGCTTTCCGGCAGTCAATCCAGGCCATTGACAGGACGCGCTGATGGGCTGCTGCGTCTTTGCAGACGCACCTGTCAATTGGCAGGTTTTCTCGGTAGCCTGCTACACCTTTTTTGAAGCCACGTTGTTCGTACATCTCTCTCCACACATTCTCAATTCTGCGAACAATCCTGTTCTTTAGAATAGTTGTAAAGATTTTATACAGCGTGTTCAAACATGTTATTGGCCTGTAATTATCTGGGTTGGACAAGGTTCCTTTTTTCGGTAGGAGTACAGTGCGTCCTAACACTAGCCACTGCGGAATGGGCGTTTCCGACTTTAAAGATGAGGTGAATATGCGGGCCAAATGTTTGTGTGTAGAAGTAAACTTCTTCCACCAGAAGTTCTTGATACAATCTGGTCCTGCTACGGAAAAGTTATTTGTGCCCCTAAGTGCTTTTTTCACCTCTTCGGCAGTGATTGATGAGCATTCCTCCTTCGATGTTATGAGGTTGTCGTAAAAGTCCTAGTAGCGGATGATATTTTCTGTATCTTCTTTCAACTCCAGTGTTTTCGGGATCTTGTATACCTCTCTCCAAAAGGAGCGAACTCTAAGTTAAAAAAACGAGTCACCGGGGCATGTTTGAAGTTGGAACTTCATAAACTTCATAAACTTCATAAAAACAATATATACAGGCAGTAATGCGAGTGTAAGGGTAAATGGGAAACTGAGTGACTGGTTTGATATTATGCAAGGCGTGAAACAAGGATGCGTTATGTCCTCATATGAAATTGACCTTCAAGGTCACAAAAAATTTTTTTAGTACAAAAATTAAATTTCAAGGTCACCCTTGACCCATGACCTGAGTACATGTTTGGACGTAAAATTTCCCGCTCTTTTGATTGCCGTTGTAAAAAATAGGGGTTCCCTCCTGAAAAAACAAAGTTGACCTCGAAACAACCTTGAAGGTCAAGCCCAAGGTTAAATTCAAGGTCACCACTGGATTCCTCGTTAAAAGTTACTTCAAGAATGACCTTGATCTTTTCGAAAAATATTTTACCTGGAAACTTATTGAGGTGTTTCGTTACTTTTTGGACACCCTGTATACCTATCTACCTTATACCTAAATACCCATCTACACACTACTATTTTCCATCCGAGCAAGTCACGCCTACCCCGAAAGGGAAATGGCTTAATGGTATAATAATAATAATATATATATATAAATCTTATTGGGGTTCCGGTTGGATGCGCGAGCGAAGTGTACATGTGCGTGATGCTGTGCGTCTTTATGGTTAATTTTGAGGTGTCGATCTGGATATAGGATCCCTTATCGCGAGTGTAACTGATAGTGGAGAGTTTAAACTATCTAGTGCAGGGTTATCTACAGTGCCGGTGCGAACAAAAGCGAAAGATTTTGGTCTGCTCTTTTTGTCAATTGTTACATAGGTTATGTCGCAGGAAAAGAAACAGGAAGCCGTGATGTCTAACAATTCAAGCGGGAAGGACGAAACGACAGAAACAGGCGAAATTGGACTGGATGGTGGCGCCGCGCTAGGCATATTGGATGAAACTACGGCATCCACGCCAGCTGTCAAAGAAAAAAAAGGTAGAGGTAGACCACCTGGTACTGGTAAGAAATCAGCTACTCAAGATCAAATCAAATTGAAGTTGAAAGACAAAAATAAGGACAAAGATAGAGAAAATGCTGTCATACCTAACATCGAGAAGTACCTGATAATCCAGAAAGAAAATAGACCCGAAAATGGCTGCACCCCTACAAGCAATGAATTCCCCGAGTTGAAGAGTTGGAAGTCGAAGAAGAAATAGGACCAGATTCTAATGAAGAAGACATCTCTGAAATGAAAACAACTCTGAAAAAGAGTTTTGCTGAAATACTTAATAACTGGTCGGCGAACGCGCTACCAGAAACAGCAAATATTTTCAGAGCACTGTAAATAGCTGAATTTGAAAAAGAGACTGTGGCTAGAGAGAGGGCGGCAACATCAGCACTAAGTAAAGCGAGAGAGAGGGTAAAACTTTTGATAGAAGAAAATACGGAACTAAAACTGAAAATCATAAGACTAGAAAACCTTCTGAACGAAGACCACAGAGCCAACACTAAAGCTGAAAAGACAACGAAAAATAGTGATGACCGGTCAAATTTCATCCATAAGTGCTCATCACTCAGTGACGTCTCCTCAGAGGAAGATGACACCTACAATAATAATCAGGTAACAATCGAGGGGACTACCTCACCTGAACTAACTGACTAGATCCATTCCCGGCAAACTCGGCGAAACCCATCTCGACTGGGAAATGCGTGAAAGGGCATTCAGAAGAAACTCAATCTTTGTTAAAGGTCGCAAATCATTTGAAAAAGAGACGATCGCAGATATCCAGGAAAATCTTGAAAAGTTGACAGAAGTCAAAATTCACGTCAAAGATTACCGGATAACCAGTGGAGGCAATGTCATCAAACTGGACTCGCGTGCCACAAAGAGGCTCCTTTTCAAAAACAAGCATAAATTAAAAGGCTCACCGATCATCTTGGAGGACGACCTGACCTATAGGGAGAGAGAAGTACAGTCGTGGATTGAAAACGAGGTGAGAGAAGCTAGGAGGAATGGAAAAAATGCAGGCTACAAGTATATAAAATGGTGGATTGAGGATAAAGAATTTCTCTGGAGTGAGAACGGGCCAAAAAAATTGCAAAACTTGCAGTTTTTTCGGAGCAGCGAACAAGAAAGATGTCAAAGGCGTAGTTTGGAATATTGCAGGAGGGAGGAAAATTCAAGAGGCAAGGAAAAAAAGAGAGAAGGAAAATGATCAGTGGGGAAGAGTCAAATCTAGCAAGACCATGGGTGACTTTTGGAACTCTCTGAATGAATTCAGACCCCGCAGCCGACGCTTCAAGGGTTCCAACATCAATAAGGAGAAATGGAAAGCCCATTTCATGAATCTTTTAGGTGGAGAAAAAACAGCTGAAGAAATTAATGAGAGTCCAGAAAATTCAAATACTCAGAATCTAGAGGAGCTTGGAACCAATCGCCCCTGTGATGAAACAATTACAGTCCCGGAAGAAGGAGATGAGCTAAGCATAGAAATATCACCTGAGGAGATGCTAAGCACAATCAGGAAACTCAAAAAAGGTAAAGCCGCTAGAGAAGACGGGGTGACTATAGAATTCATCAGTGGTCTCCCGACGTCTTGACTTAAAGAAACTAAAAAGGTTTTAAACGGCTTTTGGTGTGAAGGCAAGATAGCGAGAGGATGGAATAAAGCTAAAATAATACCTATTCATAAAGGAGGTGAAGAAGATGATGTTAGCAACTACAGAGGTCTCGCAATGCTTGATGTGGAATATAAAATTCTAGCTACGATTATGAACAACAGATTAAGGGATTGGCTCGAAAAGAAAAAGTTTTATCGCGAGAGTCAGGCTGGGTTTAGAAGAAAGAGGTCCACGAGAGATCACGTATTTGTCCTGAACTCACTAATCAATAATAAATTGAAGAGGCCTGGTGGGAAGCTGTATGTGGCTTTCATTGACTTCAAAAAGGCCTTTGATACAGTGTACAGGGTGATCCTCTTGGAAAAGTTAAAAAGCTTAGGGGTAAGGGGCAGGATGTTACAAATGATCCAAGTTCTTTTCAGCAATACACTCAACGAGGTGATAACGGTAGAAGGATCCACAGATTGTTTCATCACAACCAGAGGAGTTAGGCAAGGATGTCCCTTGAGCCCAACCTTATTCAATGTTCTCATCGATGATGTCGACGAAGATTGGGAGGGACAAAATATAGGAGGCACTGTGATTGGAAATACTAAAATCTTTGGGCTCAAGTTTGCAGACGACTTAGCAGTTGTGTCTGACACACCAGAAGGACTTCGGGATATTCTGAAAAAACTTGAAAGATATGTGGCTCAAAATAGGCTGGAAATAAACGCAAGCAAGTCCAAGGTCATGGTCTTCCAGAACCGAGGCAGGGGAAAGGCTGAAGAAATGTGGAGTATCTCAGGTCGCGAACTTGAAATAGTGGACAGCTACAATTATCTTGCCTTCTAGTTCTCTACAACTGCAATCTACACTACACATCTGAGGAAGATGGCAGGGAAAGTACGTGTTGCTACAAATTCAGCCTGGGGGATTATGAAGAGAGCTAGGATTCACAAGCTGGGAAAAAGACTCTATCTCCTAGACACGTTAGCTAAAGCAGGAAGCCTGTATGAAGTCGAGATCTGGGGATGGCAAAGGCGAGTGGAAGTAGAGAAACTCCAGGGCAGATATGTAAAAATGGTAATGGGTGTAGACTGCACAACTCCAAGTTGCATTTGGAGACTGAACTCGGCTAGACACAGTCTAGAAGTAGAAACCAGAAGAAGAGCGGGCACCTATCTGCAAGAAGTCAGCGAAATGGATGAGAACCGTTGGCCTAAAATCTGTCTACGAGAAGAACTAAGGTCTATTCAAAACAGAAATCCATCAAAATGGGGTAAACTACTCTCGGATGCACTTCATGAGGTAAAAGACGACGAGACGATTAAGTTGCTGTGGACCGGAGGACACCTAGAAAAAGTTAAAAGGAACTTAGCAAGCGGAATACAACTCAAGATTGATCAGGAAATTTTAAATGACCTGGAGAAAGTACAGTCGTCTACATACTGCAGTGACTATAAGAACTGGAAAGCCTCTGCAGGAAGAGAGCCTTACTGGGAAGATGATAATTTAGGGGGTGAAGCGAAAGAACAATGGGCCAGAATGAGATGTGAAAACGTTGGCAAAGCAGAAACACTGAGTCACATTTTCATCTGTACAGGAGCAGCAGGTACCATTGATGACAAGTGGGTTATAGGGGTAGCTGAGTGGAGGGAAGGTAGGGAAGGTGACAATTTTAAAGAATTTGTATGCAAAAGCCTTTGCGAAAAACCGATCCCCGTCCTCTGCAATTACGCAAGAAAGTTTGAGGCGATAGGAAGGGAACAAGATAAATTGTAACCCGCACTTTTCTTTTATTCTATAATTAGTATCGTTTGTACTTTTTAACGAATTTGTACACACCCACATGTATACCGCTATTAGGCTAGTATACGATAATTGGCTTTATGACCTCGTACCTAGGTACAATTGTAAAAACTTATTTATAAGTATACAATGGAATAAAACTATTACTATTACTATATATTAATCTTATTCTATCTTATTTAAATTATTTTCCTTAACTTTACTTCTTTAATTCAGTTTTTTTTCTCTTCTCTCGATTCTTCCTGGTAAGGTAAACGTCCCAGTAATCGTCACCATAAGAGATTTCATTGACTTCAAATATTTAGAAAATTGTTTTGGAAGGATTAGTTAAAAAATTATTAGTACTGATTGAAGCATTAAACATCCTAGAATATTATAAAAATTGATTTTACATTATATTTAACATTACTTCTTATTGATAAACAATTAAAAGTCAAAAAGCACCGATGTCCCAGTTATCGCAATTTCCAAATCTGCCTGTACTAGTAATCGCGAGTCGTTGTCCCAGTCTTCGCGAAAAAGGTTAAGTTTTCTTGAAATGTGTTTTTAGTGATTTGGACGTGTATTTCAAGTGTATTCTTGTATTTTAAGTATACTTTAATGAAATGAAAGATGTATTGTTAGTTTTATATTGATTGAGAGATTGAGACCTCCGAGATGATATCCGTCGAAACTTAACCTCAAAATCGAATCTTCTGATAGTTCCAATACGTCTGATGGACATTATAATAATTAATCATAATAAAAATGAATTTTCTTTTAAAATTTTTAGTTTTTATTTCAATTAAAAATACTTTTGAATAAAATTAATATTTTATTTATAAGAAATAAAGTGGTCTCAAAAATAAATCGAAATAAATATTTATTAGAATTTTTATCACGATAAGTGATAATTACAATGCTGAAATTCTTTTATAATACTGAATATTATAATTAAAAATTATTAACATTTTCCTTTTTAAAATAAAGTTCGAAAAATAATATTGAGTTGTATAAAGTCATATAACCTAACTTTGTTCTATAAAATGGCTAAGTACAACATAATTACATGGGATACAAAAATTTACACACTGGTAATTTGTATAATTAACTTTTTTGCAACATAAATTATAAACACAATGACGAAATTTGATAAATTGCAGTGACTTAAAAAATCATGTGTATTTTATGTTCTGTTTACGTTGTCAAAACATTAAAACTATCAATAATTATATATCTGTTACACATTTTTCTTTTATATTATGCAGTATAGATTAATGTTAGCTAATGAAAAACTACTCAATAAATATAAACTTCACTGAAAAATGATAATAAAACTAAAAAATTGATAATGAAATCACTAAAGTCATGCCAATATTTTACAGCACCTTTTTTCAGTTTTAAGCACTAATTTATATTACGATTACATTTCACGCAGTAACATGTCAGTACTCCGATTTCATTTCACGCCTTTTTGAAATTAATTAAATCATTATTTGTAACGAAATATGGAAATAAAATTTTGACAGATTCGTCCTAGTCTTCGCGGCCGGTGGCGATTACTCGAGCAACTATGCTTTTGAAATGTCCCTATAATCGTCCCCGATATTTCTCGAAAGAGAAGGTACTAAATGAAGACTTTACTTAATTTTATGAAACAACAATGATCTTTTATTACAAAGAAATATTTTTCGTCCCGATCAAGTAATTTCTTGACATATTAAAAGCTTAAGCAAAGAAACGTATTTCATAACCTAAATTTTAAGCTATTTTCCACGTTTTGTGATTCATCGCCGCCGGCAATACAAATCAATTTTTTTCACCCATGTGCACTATTTGTACAAAACAACTAATTTGGTTTCCACAACAAGCACTGTTCAAACTTACGTAAAAATATTTTAGGAATGTATTTTCATGCGAAAAATACTTATTTCTAGCGTTTACACCTCAAAACTGACGATTACTGGGACAGCTACGATTACTGGGACATCTACCTTGATTGCCATTATAAGTATCTAATTTTTTTTACATAAAATCAATATTTCATAAATTATTAACATAAGTTTAATTTCATGTTATCAAAGCATGCTCATGAGTATGTTAAACTTTATAGGTTAGTTTACATGTAGTGCAAATTTTGTAACTAACTTCAATCATAACCTGTATCGTTATAAACGTATGGGTTCAATACAATAATTATTCTATTGTGAGTATCGATTGATGTTTAAATTCACACTTTTAGCAATAAAAACGGATTAGACTCACTCCGAAATTGCTGTTTTATTAAACGGTGGAAACAATGGAAACAAGCCGGTTCGTGGATTATGAAACAAGCGGTCGAAAATGGTAAAACAAAAATTCCAATATAATCTACAACTCAAAGCTTTCAAATAAATAAATAATCTTACTTTTTCCATGTAAGTATGTTAAATTATCGGAACGTTCAAGAAACCAAACCAGGTACATTTGCTTCTTACGGTCGCACAGCTGCTCAATTTGAACATGCTGTAAAATAAAGATACTTAAATATTTTTGTTTAAATATAAAAGCTTCAGGGCAAAATTTATTTATATGAGTTTATAAATGTAGATGATAATATTCATAAATATTATTTTTTCGTCACCTTGCGCGCTTTATTTATTTTTATTTTCAATTTTTTGATACAGTGTCTCATAAAAACGGACTTTGTTTAATAATCCGGCTGGTTACCTTATATTTGCAGGACGTTGGAAACAACGAATGCACCGGAATAACTCAGTGAAAGTGCCCAAATTCGGTGTATTGCCTTGATAACAAAAACGGATGTGGCACAATGAACTTTATAGCCAGACCACCAGAAGGTTGCTCTTACGAAGCATATAGAATACAAATACAAATAATACTTCAGATAAAGTTTGCATTTAGGTTCTCAATCAATCAGATTTGCCATAAACCGACAGGTTACCTAGAAAATACCATGTAAATTCATCCCATACAGAACCTTGACAATAAACCATTTTTAAAAAGAAAAAAAATTTGAAAAAATTCACCATTTTCGAGTTTTTTACAATTATAAAAATATACTATTCAAAAGCCTCTGAATTAAAAAAATAAATCAAAGGAGAGTAATCCTTATGTTGAAATGGACATTGAAGATCGTTCAGATTTCTAGAATTTTGTAGTCCGTGTATTTAGAAAAGAAAAGTGCTACCTTTGCATTCCATCATTTTTTATATGTCATTTTCGATCAGTTGAAACTTTTCATAGCATCTATTTTTCATGTAAAACTTACGAAAATATCAGACTGCCCTCCCCCCTAAACCATACACACCCCTTGCAGCATATTTATTTTAACAATTAAAATTATTGAAAAATGGATAACTTTTAAATTATTTTCTACTGTCTGGCGATTTGAAGACTAGTTATATTCACTGAAAGACACTCGAAAGCCAGAAGTTTTGTCCGGTTGCAAGACGGTCCTACACGAAAAAATGTGCTGGAAAAATTACTAGATACACCCACAAATACACGACGCATAAACAGATATTCATGCGCCTGCAATCAGCCGAGTAAGTCACTGTAAAAGTTTTAAGTGGTGCAAATTCGCACCAGTGTGCCGTTAGAAGGTTCCAAGTCGTGTTTTATGAAAAATTGTAAAGCGCTGTTTCTGTGCCTGAAACAAGATCTTTCATAAAAAGGTAATTTAATTTGTTCATAACTATGTCTATAAATAAAAAGAAATATAAGCAATAATAAATAACATTACATATACCAGTAAAAATATTACATGAAAAGCACAAATTTTACAATTACTCTCTACTGTTAGACTCTAAATTGATATGATAATATTTTTTCAACAATCTTTTTTTTTATATCAAGAATGGCGGAGTAAGGAAGTCGTTACAATTTGCGAAGTTCTAGAACTGTTCTACAGGCATTAGCAGAGGAGTCTGAAGACGACGTGCGTCGATCACAGAGCTTCTGTCTGCGTTGAATGCATTGGTTTTAATGAATAATGGCCAATGATGTTTGTTATAAGAGTAATAGTTTCACAATAAAATAATGCTAATTTTTTCTAAAACATTATAGGTAGTAAAACTTTGTTCTTTTCTCTAAATATTCTATGTACTTTTACTCTTTCCTAACGCACCCTCACATCGCACATCACCGCCCTGACACAGTTCACTATTATTAAAAAAGTCATTAAAAAAGGAATATTTTCAAAATTTGACATGAAAATCACTATTTTTGCAATAATATGCTTGTATACTACAAAAATAACAATGTGAGCTGTCCTGCACTCGTGATATACTTCATACGAAAATACCGAAAATCTGACACATCGGGAAAAATACTTAATATAATTTTATCGGATTCGCATATTTTTTTCATGAAAGAACATCTATTTAAATAAAGAATCGCGTTAGTTTCATTTCAATACCTTTAATTTTGAAAAAATTATGTTTTTTTGTTGAAAATGTCTGTTTTTCAAGAACACCTTTTTTTAATAACAATTTTGTTATAAGTTGATATAATTTTCAATAAATTTAAGCTGCCCCAACGGATTGGGAGAGGAATGTTATCCCAAAATCATATATTTATACGCATATTTCGAACTTTATTTTCATCTTAAAATATTCAGCTGAAATCACAAAATCCCAATTCGCACTAGTGTGCCGTTTACGTATGCTGGGTTGAAGTGTGCCGTTTGAGGGTTAAAGAATTACATTGAGTAAATTCATAACTCCAAAACAAGGAATTAGAATACGAGTCAGAGAAACACTCCTGACTGTCCGCAAGAATTTGCAGAGGCACCGATAGAGTGACAAATTTACATTGGTATGTGAGTAGTGAACACTGGATGATGACTCAGTGTTCCCAATTCTCGAATCTTTTGGCACTGCGCATGTCTCGTGTCGGCAACCAGATTGGTTACCGTTGGCATGCTTATTTAAAATGATTAAATTTTCAAATAAATTATTTAAAACAAATAAAAACTGTAAAACGCATAAAGATATTCAGAATTATCTAAAATGATTATTTGTGATAAAAAAGGCATGCCTTCCTTTGAATTTAAGATCGATTATTTATTTTTAAGAAGTAAAATTAAATAATTATTTTAACTTTCACTTTATAAGGCTTATTTTTTGTCAAAGAATTATTTTTAATAATTTTACCATGATTATTTGTTATAAATAATTAATTTGCACATTTAATCATTTCAAATAAGCGCGTCAAAAGGAACCAATCCCTTTACTTACACGACGCATGCGCAGTGCTGAAGAAGATTATATTTTCAAATTCGTATTTCTGTTCATAAAATATTTATGAAAATATTGAAATAAAATATAAGAATGTCTCTCAAAATAGAATAAAATGTGTGTCTTTTCATTCCAAAAACATTTACATAAAAGCCATTTTCACATTAAAAATTTTAATAAATAAATCAAAAGTTTTTTAGAAGTTCATCGGGTCACCACTAATACTTCTTGGAACACTGAGAGGTCCTCGAGATATGACGACTGAGTTATTTTTTCAAAAAGATAGAGACCAACTGTTTAAACAATTTCCTTATTTATTAAAAAAATATATATTATTCTGATAAGAATCTAAAATACTTTTTAAAAGATTTAAAAGATTTTTCTTAAAAAATTGCTATTTCTCATCAGAAATTCCATTCCAGGTAACCGTTCTTTTAATGACAATTAACGAAAAGTATTTTTGAATCTACACGGAGAAAAAAATCGCACTTGTATAGTAGGCTGAGCTCTTAATATTACAGCACGGAACTTCATGTGCGAAATTGGTAAGAATTTCTACCAATATCTCTCCAATGTCTTCATAACCGAATTGTTCTAAGTACAGCTTACATCGTTGCAAATGGCAGTGATCCTCTCCTAAAAATAGTCGGGAAACACGAGATGATTGGCAAAGGAGCGTTCCTTTACAAAACCGCGGAGCAGGCGGTCGAGACCCTTGGCTTGAATTTTAACATCAGAAGTGAGGAAAGTGCATTACTCCATCTAGCTGCTTCACTTCTAAAAGCCGAAGTGAAGAAAGCAGAGTTTGGGAAGTTTCACCAACAGCTACTCGACAAGAAAATGCACGGAAACTTGCACAGAAATGTAGAAAAAGGAAAAAAAAAGGAGAAAAAAAGTCAAAGGAGCAAACTTTTGCTTCCGTCAAATCACCAGGACTTAATTCAGGTACAGAGGGTTTCATTTTCACATGCCAGGACGGTGTCATTTCCAACTTAGTATACCGTGACCACATTTTATGTCAAGAAGTTCCCAGCGATAGGTTCAGAGCGTGTCATGCACACGCTGAGTACCTAGAACCTAAGAGTGCTTTATTACCATCTTTGTCGCTGTTACGGTGTTGGCAGCGACCCTGCCTGCCGAACACAGAGGGGGATCGAGTCTATTGTCCAAAACGAGGAGTGCCAAATTTTTTGGAAGACTTCGAGAAACGAACTATATTCGTGATCGAATTCTCGGATCCGGCTGAATACAACATCACTGCCAAGGAGAAGGCAAAGCAGGAGAGGTATCAAGACCTTGAAAGGGAGCTGTAACGACTGTACCTAAAATATTCGGTTAAAGTAATTGTCCTTGCGATCGGTGCTTTCGGGGGTGCGAAAATATCACTGGTTCGTAACCTTACAGCCATATCCGAGTGCCAAAAATATGCCAAGGCACTTGTGAGATGGATGCAGGAAGCTGTTATCCTTGGGTCGCTTCATGTTTTCAAGACACAGGAGGGTTTCGCCCACCTGTTGTTGTGATTTCATCGTTTTCCAAATGATATAGTAAATCTGTTTTTCCAAAGCGGCATCAGTCTCTCTATGCACCTCACGATGTGTGGATGAACCTTCCAGCTTTCCAACAGACAGATGATAAGTCTATGGGCGGTTGAATCGAAAGCTTTCCAGTAATCAATCCGGGCCATCGATAGGTAGCGCTGGTAAAATGCTAAGTCTTTTCAGACACATCTATATATAGATATATGTGTGAACAAATGTATTAATGCATAACAAATAAATACCATGAAGATAAATAATGTAAGTAATTTTCAAATGTAAAGAGGATTAGTGGCGATCCTTGGGGGCCTTAGTGTGGCATTAGCTTATTTATAGCATATATATATGGCCTGTCGTGATTTCGTCGTTGCCTATGACCACCCATCTCACGGTTGTGAGACGTGGCCATAGGTGTGATTTACCGCGGTGCTACTGGGGGCTATTGACATTTTGTCGGATGGCAGTTGCTCTTAGTGGGACCCTGCGGTGGTTGTTTAACTTTTTTTTCAAATTATATATATTCATTCAGGGGAGAACACATAGTATACGAAACCTAGGGGTCCCTATCCAAATGAGAGGGTGAATTCCCAAAAGGTTGGGTGAGTGGAGGTGGTTGGGGGTGGATAATATCATGAAATGCAAATTTTAAGTACAATAAAACTGTAAACAATATAATATCACAAGTAAACGTAAAGAAAAACGGTTTCTTATAAGCAATTCACAATTCTTATAATCAATTGGAATTTGAAACATTTTTTACAAGCTGTCAGGGTCAACAAAACGGAGCGACAGACTTCTATAGCCGGTTATTACAGACAGCCCCCGAGTTGTGCAAACATGCAGTTTGTGTATAATGCGAATAAATCTGTTATTTTTGCGACACATATTATTGATATCTTGCATGTTTGTACAATCTGCCTATTTATATAGAAAGCTTGTATATTGTCATTTAACGTATAGGGTAATACTTTCGGAGTAAGTGTGCCGAAAATTGTACAGTTACACTGATACACTTATAAGAAACCGTTTTTCTTTACATTTACTTGTGATATTATATTGTTTACAGTTTTATTTTACTTAAGGAAATATTACTTAACCTTGTAGGAATTCACCCACTTAATTGGGTAGGGGTTCCTAGTTTTTCTTTACATTTACCCAGATAACAATCGTGCGACGCACAGTACTCGCATGCGTGCGAGGCACGCTGTGCGAGTCATAACGCACGCATGTCGCCATCACCTGTCGCAATGCTGTGATGGGTAGGTAGAGTACGTGCGTAATGCGTCTCATATCGCCATCACGACGTACTTCGCGTATGATAATAATAATAATGATCTGATTAGATCTTAGGTATTGTTTATTTATCAAAATTGGAATATTCCAAATTGTATCATATGAAGAAAATAATAAAAATTATTGGTCCGCCTTTTCATGGAACAAAATGTGAAAAATTTCCAAATACTTTTTCTAACTTTTTCTAATATATATTTATAATATTTTTTCCAAATTAAAAAGAAAATTTCTTTCTTACTTTTCTTTAGCTGGAAAATTAACTTCGACAAAAACAAAATTTCGAGGCAAGAAAACTACTAAGTCAATCGTAGTTATGTGGTTAGAAAAAATATTTTGAACTCTGAAAGTTTGCTCCATGAGAATAGGCTGCCTAAAACGCATGCCTGTACTATTTTAATATCTTCGACGTTCTTTATTTATTTAAAAACTTAAATTTAAACTTTATTGTGATATCTAAACAGTTCCAATTAATCAAAAATGTTTATTTTGTATTCAAATAATATTTTGAAAATTCCCAATTTGAATTTTAAATGAGTTTTTTTTAAATGACAATGTTGGTAAAATTATAATTTTGAATTTTAATTTCAAATAGCCCATGAAATACTTTTTATTTTTTATAACTGCAATTTGTAATTTTAATTGCATGAAATTTAGAATTACTGTTTAGAAATTTGTTGAAGTATTTGCAGAAATCCAACTTAAATGTTTAATCGAATTTTCCTAATTTTGAGTGCTTCTTTTTTGAATACTCTAATAGATCTTCAATTTTCTAATGAATTATAATCAATTTTGTAATGATGTTAATACTTTCACGTTGAGATAAGAAGTTTAAAAAGCGCGCTCAGTTGTTGAAAATGATATCTTTGAAATGATGATGGCCGTCGCGCGCACACGTAGTCTCCCCGCTCTGTCTTCCACAGTCTCCCACCATCAGCCCGCGCTTACCGCTTTATTTATAGTTTTCCGCGTTTTACATAACCTTATTTTTTCTTATATTATCGTGCCATTATAATCGTGCTCACTATCAATGCTATAGAAAGATAATATTTTAAATAACTTAGAATATCTCGGACAGTGTAGAATCACATTTAGTCAGATGGCCTGTTTATACAATGTTTATACCACGCTTTGCACCCTTTACACCACGCTAAATATATAACCTTCAAAATTGTGTGATTTTCCATCGGGTGAAGTGGAAAAATTATGGTTGAAAACTATAATTTGGTTTTGGTTGTAAATCCAAAATAACAATTTATTTATTTGACATAGATATTTAAATATATAAATAGTATTTTAGGATTCAGGGTACAGTCGCACGATGATCGCATTTCACACGCACGCGTGCGACCATCACCCGTGCGAGCGATATGCGTCTCATATGAGGACGCATCTATCATCCGTGGTGAACGCACGCGTGCGGATTAATCCGCATGCGTGCGTGCACTGTGAGTCGCATATGCGTTTCACATTGTTATCTGGGTACTTGTGATATTATATTGTTTACAGTTTTATTTTACTTAAGGAAATATTATTTAACCTTTTAGGAATTCACCCACTCAATTGGTTAGGGGTTCCTAGTTTTCGTATACGGTGTGTTCGCCTCTGAATGAATCAATATTGGTCATAGTGGGCGTTTCATTACCTGCAAACTTGAGTCACAACGGCTAGCAGTTTTTCCTTTTTTGCTAGGGTCGCCCAAACGAAAATCCGAACTCGAAAACTGCTTTACCTGCTGCGCTGAATAGTAGAACACTTTACTCAATCCTATAAGTCCGATTTACACACGATTTCCAGGGCCCTTAATTCCAAAAGTACCCTGGCTATTCATGCAAACCGGCCGGACGACGAAGTAGTACTGTACTATTCATACGGCTGGCCGGACGTATAGCAACTATATACGCGTTCGACTGGCCATACGAATAAACACTGCACATTATTTCTGGATCATCGCTCGATCATATATTTATCTCGCGCTTCGCGCTCGATAATGCATTTACCTCGCGCTGCGCGCTCGGTCTTTGTATTTCCCCCACATTTGTGCACAGACATTTTTGAAAATTAAAATTAAAATCATCGACAACTGTAATTTAGTGATTATGAGTTCTCTTTTGCTAAAGCTTTAACGAATACATTCTCATCATGTACCTCGTGCTTCGCACTCGATTTTGTCCAAAATGCGAAATTTTCTCCATTATATGTTCAACATTATTATATCAAATGTATATTATATTTATTTCTGTACCTCGGCCTGTGATTGCTTATTTAGATATTGCAAAATAAAGTACAAATTGTATTTATTATGATTACTTCAATATTTGTTCCTGATTTTGCATTTAATTTTATCCTTAGCTACCGTGAAAATTTTTTATTACTTCAATAAATGTATATTATTACAATTCGTAATATGCATTGATATTAAAAACCAGTGGTATGCCACGACCCATTCTGTAGTTAGAAAAACGTGTGCTATGGTTTGTCCACAGCGGCGCAACGCCGAACTAACGGCGCGTCGATCGTCACTCGATTAGATTAAAACAGTTTAAAGGGCATTCCCATAGCAATGTATTCGTAGCGCATGATATTGATTTATTCTTTTAAGTTTTATGAATACACTGTGAATAAAAATGGGTCAAATTTCTAAAAGTTTGATTTAAAGATTTAAAATTGAAATTTTAATTTTAACGATTTGCAGTTTAAAATTGTTCAATTTTTAAGATGTACAAATAAAAATTCTTAAACTTTGCTGAATTCGACGATTTTAAAGATCAAAAATTAAGATTCTTCAATTCCAAATTGATGAAATTTCAAATTCATCGTCAAAATTACACAATTTTTAATTGTAAAAGTCAAAATTTGTATAAATATTACATGTAAATAAAAAAAATGTTTAATTTTAATTACATACAAATTCTACAATTTGAAGAGATACAATTGAAAACTCTTGAATTTTTGAAGATTGATGAAATATATTCCTATATTTGGATGATTTTGAAGATCAAAAGTCAAGATTTCAATTCGAAATATTCCAATTTGCAGAAATGTCGAATGTTAATAACCAAAATTACAGAATTTTTAATTGTGAAACTTAAAAGTTTGATTATTATCAATTGTAAATTTTGAAAACTAACAACTTTTCAATTTTAAATATTTACAATTCAAAATTCTACAGCTTTGAAGAGTTACAACTGAAATTCTTGAATTTTGAAAATATAGAATTGAAAATTATTCCATTTTCAAGATATATGTTGAAGGTATTTACTTTTGAACATTTTCTTTTTGGAATAGTTCAATTTTAGAGATTTACAATTGAGAAGTCCTCAAGTTTGAAGATGTGTAAATACAAATTCTCAAATTTTGATAATTTTTAGGGACGACTGAAAAATCCGCAATAATAAAATTCCCGACACTGTCAAATTCCTGAATGGGAAAATTCCCAAATAATAAAATTGCCGAATAATAAAATTTCCAAATAATAAAATTCCCCAACATTCCCCGAACTAGAAAATTCCCGAATTTAAACAATTTAAATTTATTTATAATTAAACGAGTTTTTAATTGTAATAAAATTTTATTAATTTTATGAATAAAAAAATGTAATTGTTTAAATTCGGCAATTATCTGTCGGGAATTTTCTTATTCGGAAATTTTATCATTCGGAAATTTTCCAATTAGGGAATTTTATTTTTCGGGATTTTTCAGTCATCCCGATTTTTATAGTCAAAAGATAATACTTAAAACTTGCATAATTTAAAAATTAGAAACTTTAAATTTTAATGATTTACAATCTGAAGTTCTACAATTTTGAAGATTTAAAATTAAAAAATCTTTTAGCATTGTAATCATTACGGCAAATTTGTAACGTTTTATTTTAACATATACTCATTTTTACACAATTTAACCTGATTTTCTTTATTTCTCATAATAAACCGTACAAAATAATAATTCCTACAAAATCTATAAAGTACCTAAAAACTTGGTATTGATTATATATTTTTACTCGAAAAAAGAATGGATTATACGGCAACCCCAGGCGGAAAAATTATATATAGTGTATACATGGTGTGAAATATTATACAATATAATTTTCATTTGTTTGATATAAAAATTGTATGAAAATAATGAAAATAATGAAAATTATATATTATATCAACCTCGTTTCTTGCCTCCAAGTTTTTTATTTTCAAAATTAATTTTTCCATGCAAAAGTCGAGTAAACAATTTAATAACAGGGTTTCTAGCGATTCTTAGGAACAAAATTCGAGGTGTTTTCCAGGACAAGAAATTAAATTTTTCCAGGTCCCCTTTTTTTTACATCAAATAATGAAATAAACGTTTTTCATACATGTAAAAAAGAGCCATTTCATTTTTTATTGGCCAATAATTTCTAAAGAAAGCCGAATCATAAATAAACAAATTCCTAATTTTTTGCGAACCTGAGTCGTCTTTGTGAAATCTTTGGGAATATTTTTAAATCTTTGTAATATTTTTGAAATCATTGAAATCTTTGAACTCTTTGTGAAATCTTTTGAAATCTTTGTGAATTCGTTGGAATTTTTTAAGTATTACAAACCTTAGTGAAAGCTTGAAATTTCGGTGACATCTTTTGGAATTTTTTAAAGCTTTTGTAAAATCTTTAAAATCTTTGTGTAACTTTTTGAAATATTTTAAAATCTTAATGAAATATTAAAATATTTCCGAACTCTTTCTTTAATCTTTGTTTGCGAAATCTTTTGTGTTCGTTTGAAATCTTTGAATCTTTTTTGAAATTTTCTCAAATGTGTCGAAACCTTTTGAAATTTCTTAGAATCTTTGAAATGTTTTGAAATCTTTGAAATCTGGTGTACTGTACCCCCTTTGAAATCTTTGAAATTCTCGGATTCTTTTAAAATCTTTATGAAATCTTTTATACTTTTGTGAAATCTTAGAAATATAGTTAAATATACTCTTTTTAAAATCTTTAAAATGTTTTGAAAGTTTTAAAATCTTTGTGAAATGTTCGAAATACTTGGGAAATTTTTGAAGCCTTTGAAATCTTTGTGAAATCATCTGAAATCTTCGTGATTCGTTGGAATTTTTTGAAGTATTAGAAACGATATTAAAAATCTTGAAATCTTTGTGAAATCTATTGAAATGTATATGAAATATTTCTCAAATCTTTGTTTGGATAATCTTTTGTATTCGTTGAAATCGTTGAATTATTTGAAATCTTTTGAAATGTTTTAAAATGTTTTAAAACCTCTTGACATTGTTTCAAATTTTTGAAATCTTTGAAATCTGGTTTACTGTACCCCTTTTCAAACTTTTGAAATCCTTTAAATCTTTAAAATATTTGTGAAATTGCTGTGAAATCTGTATGAAATGTTAAAAATATTTTAAATATATATTGAAATGTTTGAAATGTTTTGAAATGTTTAGAAATATTTTGTAACCTTTTGAAATCTTGTGTACACTCAAAAACCGAGTGTTCAACCCCTCAAAAAATCCGTTGTCTAACCATGGCTTATTCTAATTCTGAAACTGAATGAACATCGAAATTTTAAACTAATAATTTTTATAATTTTTAAGTTGAACACCACAACAATATTTATACTTCAATGTTCTGTATTAGCGGAGAAGAAATTAAAAACTTATAGAATTATTCACAATATTAAAGTCTGTTCTTTGCAATCTATAAAATAATTGGTACAGTCTAGAAAAAGTGCTTTGAAATCTCTTTATTTATTCTGTAATAAACAAAAGATAAATTATATCTTGATGAATAAAACACTTTTCAGTAGCAAGATTGTTTTCTAAGCGAGATGTTTCTTTCATAACAGGTTAAGAAATTCAAATTACTCTTTGTATTTCGTTAAAATTACTATTTAAAAAGCGAACAAAAAATAATTAAAGTTCAAGGTTCTCGTAAAAAATTCAAGGAGATTTACAGGTTTTCAAAGTTTAAAAAAAATATAAGGAGAATTCCAGGTTTTCAAGGTTTTCAAGGTCGCTTGACACCCTGAATAATTATTTTTGTTCAAAATAAATCAACCAGTTTCTCATTTTTTGGTTCAAATATAAAAAATTTTGAGGCGATAAACGAGGTCGTTGTAAGTTGTAATGATTTAGAAATAAATTTTTAAATACAGAAATTTTGCTCCCTAAAAAGGTAACCTTATATTTAATATCAAATAATAAATATAACTAGGAAACTCACTGAGCTTACTAGGGTAGTGCTGGTCCGAGGATTTAAAGAATTTAGATTATATATTAGTTTTGAGAAATTTCGGAAACAGTTAGAAATTTACAAAAAATAAAAAAATTAGTGTGCTTTGCAGTGTTTCCAAGGCAAATGTATCGAGTGACGATTGCAGCGCCACTGTTTGCCCTTCCCGCCGCAGGCACGAAATTTACGCGTGGCGTGGCATACCCCTGTTAAAAACAGACGTATTTTCCTTGTCTTGTTTTTATAATTGAAAAAAGTGCGCATCCAAAAAAAAAACAATTTTGTTATTATGCATTTTATTGCAACTTGTGTCGTTTTTCCATGAATTTAATTTGTTTATGTTCAATGTTATTTTTTACGATTTTAACCGAAAATATACATCCTAGCGTAAATAGGTTCTAAGAAAATTTTTAAATGTAATTTAGCCGACAAATTGTGTTAGATAAAATGAAGGGTAGCGGTCCAAAAGGATGTAAGGGACATTTGGACGAAAATGGGTTTATTGGCCCAAAAATTATTTAAAAATCAAATACACATCCTGTTAAAAGGATTTGCTCGAAATCGCATTTTGTAGTATAGCAATAAAAAGTTGGCGTGACAAAACGGGGGAACGCGCATTCTGTACATGACACGATTGCAGCGCGCGCAGGCGCAACGTCTTTGGTTATGTAGCGTGAATCGTGTTGACTTAAACTTACTTACGGACAAAAATTTAATTTCCTCTGAACTGAATAACTTTTTTGGATCAAAAATTTTTTATTTTCATTCAGAATTCCTATATCACGAAAGCATATTCTTATTTTTGTAAAAAAAAATCAAAATTATACTTTTAATCGCTACCGCAAACCGATTTTCAAACCTGTGAAATTCTAGGGTCAGCATTCTCGGTCGATTTTCTCCAAACTGGTTAACTTTTTTACTTCAAACATTGTTTACCCATATTCACACACTCAATATCTCGGGAGCATGTTTTTATTTTTTTAAGAAACTAAACATGGAATTGTTTATCTCAATCCGCAGCCGAGCCCGCTCCAATTTTAGGTTAGTTTCAGTTTCAGATTGTCAACTTCCACATCTATTTCCTCTAAACTGGCTAACTTTTTCTGATCAAACTTTTTTGGTCTCAAATCAGTAATTGAGTACGGCCACGGAAACAGCCTGGCGCCATCTGTTGCCTAAAAGCGGCGATTTTTTAGGGATGAATTCCACTTGTTTACATGCGATTGAAAATAAATTTTTACTGAAAATAAGAGTTCAACTATCGGATAACGAGAGTGTCTGTAGGAAAACTGATAAAATCTCGATTTAAGGAAAAAAACTTTTGCTCTAGTTTATTAAATGGTTTGATCGGAGTTGATTTTTGAATTTCTCTGTCTATGATGGACCT
>CAKNYM010030030.1:0-15065 GCA_932195095.1 Andricus curvator | reverse complement strand
GTGCAGCTATTTTTATTACCAACATACATTCCATTTATAAGAAATTAGAGAATGACCAGTCCTGCTCGCTTGTGCTCAGTCATGACCGAGCAAAAGCGAGCATGCTCGAGCATGACGGTAAATGCACATCACTATATGTCTGCCATTCTTTGCTGTTTAAATTTTTGCGCCAATGACAAGTACGCTGACCAACCGTAGAGGGAAGATACGTATGTGACGGAATGCAATTTCGTTTTACGAATTCTTATAGTTTATGGCAGGGAATCCGACAACAGCTGTGCCGGAAGGCTAGAAACCTGTATTATCATGCGTAATTTTAAATAAAGCGGGAGATTCAAAAGATGCGTAGATTTCAAAATTTAAAATAGAATTACTACTTCCGAAAATTATAGAATAAAAATTAGTCACTCATTAGGAATTTTAGGGTCATAGGCTACGATAAATTCAGTTACTTAAAAGCGTGGGAAACAGGACAAACCAAATGAATTACGAACCCATAAAATTGTCTTTATTTTAAGGATGGTAAATTTATGTGACATTTGTCACTATAAATTAGATGACCATTCACAGGAAAGGAATTTAAATAGCATAAACAAGTATAGGGATGATTATATTCAGTAGGAGTTTTGCGTGGGCGCCCCCAGACAAGTAAAATTTATGAGAGGGTGGAACATTCCTAAACAAATTCCAACGCGTCAGCGGGTCGTAAAAAGGATAATTAGGGGTCTCTTAGACAAAAATGATTCATTTAACACGTGCTTACGAAGGTTAAAGACGGGCTTTTCGAATGTTAGGATATTTTTAAACTGGCTTGCACGTGCCGGAAAGTCGTAAAAAAACCAATGACTAAGCGTTTCTTGGGGTGGGGACGAGTCTATATAATGGAAGTCGTTTTAAGTGATGGAGCAGATCTTTTCGAGCCTCCGTTCTGTATGTTCAGAAACATTCAAATTTGTAAAAGAAGAAAAACAGCGTCTAGATTTTCTCGAGTTTTATCATTGTGAGAGTGCGTGACCTAATTTAATTTGAACTAAACAAATTATTAAAGGCTAATAATTTTGTTACACATTTATCAGTGTTTTAATTTACAAGAAAAGAACCTTTCAATCCCAATTTTCAGGCAAACGTTTCAACGTTTTAAAGCAGAAACGAACTACAAAGGAACTATTTTAAATAAAATTATAAAATCCTAGCATTCAAATTTTGGCGGTACTCAAGGAACTTCAACAACTCAACAATAGATGGCCACACCAGGCCCGGACGTAACACGTATAGAGGCGACAATGCCCACCAAGCTTAGAAGATTGGTGCGGGGAATGAGACGTCAGGAGTAGGCTTAGTTCGGGAACCAGCGATGCGAGGCGCTAGTATCCCGAACCAGTAAACGGATAGGAGGGAAGGAGGGACGGAACCAGTGCTTCACCGATGGAAAGTATGCTTAATGTGTGTGAGTGACATGAGCCAAGAATGTGTGTGGTATATGTGAGTCAGAAGACAGGATAAGCGTGAGAAGTGAAAGCAATTATTACTTGCCAGGTTTTCACCGTAACCAAGAACTGCTGCTAAATCTCGTCGATTTTGAATATTTGCCAAATATGCATTTCATTAAAAATGAATTTTCAAATTTATAGAATAGTGTATTAATTATCTCAGTTAGAAGAAATAAATGAAAATAATCATTCAGAATTTCCCTAGGGTAGCATTTTATACTTATTTAATTCTGAGTCAGTATAGTAATCCCCCTCTTTTCTAGATCATTTGATTTTTTTGATTGGAAAAATAGAGGATTGAAAAATGTAGATATACAATTTAGAAAGCAGGACGTATATTAATTAAAAGAAGCAAACTGAAACTTCTTGGTTCTAAAAAATTATCGGAATTGCAAGTCTTTCTCCATTACAGAAACGTAGATAAAGTTTCTTGGTGACTATGAGCTGTCAAATTGTAATTTGTTAAATATACTATCACAAAAATAAGTTTCTTATACTTTTACAGTGCTATTTTTCAATCCAATTTTACTTTGGACTTAGTTCACTATCTTCGATTTCGCAAATTCAATGAATTGTGCAAATTAAATTGTACTCTGCCAAGTTTTTGAATTTTTCACATGAAAATTTAGTCAGTTACAAGATTTTTTTAGTAGGTCTGAAATTCACTGAAAATCAACATTCTTGTTAACACTGTAAAAATACTATTATTTCAGAGCTATTTCCAGGTATTGAAATACGACTAAAAAACCTGTATTGAGTCATACTAAAATGAAACCGCTCGTGAGATTCCAGAGTCGTTTTTCTACATTGAAAATAATAACAGCATGAAGTTATCATATTTAAAAAAAGACCTCTGGTTTTTACAGAGAATGTTTGATAATATTTTGAACAGTTTCTAATAATAACTATGAGTATTCATTCTGAAGATTGTGTGATAATATATCACTAATAGCCCAGAGGGCACAAAACCATGATCATCCCTAGAACGTCCTCGAGACATCCCTAGGACGTCCAATGCCAGTCCAATCAAAGTCTCTAATACGTCCAATGTCGTAAAGATGTCCTAAAGACGTCTTAAAAACATAGGACGTTCTCGGGACATCTTTTGTACTGATATTAGACGTCTTAAGAGCATCCCCAGAATGTCCAAAAGACATGTTCCAAAAGACATCTTAAGGATGTCCCGAAGACTTCTCTAGGACATCCTTAATTTTTTTGTCCACTGGGAGCATAATACATTCCTGGACGTAGCAAAAAGCGTTTGTTTATTTATAACTTAACAGCATATGAATATTAGGTGTGCTTAAACAAAAGCAAGTCCGAATTTCAACGTGCATTTTCGATTTTTTTGTTTCTTGTGGGTTAAAAATGAACCACGTGGAAGGAGAAATAAATTGGTTTGTTTTTACAGAAAAATTGATTCTTCTCGAAAAAGGCAGGTCATTACGCAAAATTATATACAGAATATAAAAGACGTGACTCATTAAAATATGCGAAGGAAATTGTTTTAACGTAGTGTGAATTATCTATCCCGCTTATGGAGAGGTCTTCAAGTATGCATAATTTATGAAGAGACTGATGATCCAAAAATACTCTTTTTAATAAGCCGCATCTTTTACATTCTTCATCATTTGCCAGTATGATCAGCTGTTTTAAAAAAGATGAATCTTTGTGTAAAACCAGACAAATTTACTATAAGCGACCTCTAAATATTATCTGATTCATGTCTCTTTTCACGTGGTTCATTTATAACCCAAAGGGAACAGAACAATCGAGTCTGCAAATTGAGATTCGGAATTCTTTTTTCTTTTATATACCCCTTATAAATATTTTAATTTATAATTGATTATTATTAATTTTCGCCTTATTTCATTTGCTACAAAAATATGTCTTTGCATATTTATGGCGAATAAATCCCTTATTTTCATGGAAAAATGTAGATATTATGTTTTTCATTGAATTATTCTTTTAAGTTGATGGTAATCATATTTTTTAACATTTTTTCCATGATAATATTAGTTTATAATCTTTCCAGTACGACATTGCAATCACTTATATTTTTAAAAAACTTGTACTCAGTCATAACACAAAACTTGTTGTTTGTAGAAATTTGTACGGATATAGTATTTATTAATATATTTACAAAAAATGTATTTATAAATAATGTTGAAATTTCATAACTATATGAGATATAAACGCTTTCTGGGGAAAGAAATAACAAAAATATGTAGAACTTTAATTTTCAACCGCTGGATTATCAGGATCTATTTGGAAGTTTTTACCTGCGTTTATTGACGCTCCTAAAAGATAAAAAAGAGGCAAAAGACAGCAGGAAAATGCAGAACATGCCTAAAATAAACAACGTTTAAAAAAATTCTGTCATATGTAAAAGTTTGAATATAGTCCAGGCATCTTGTACGAAAAAATTTATTTTCATCTGGAACGGTTTGTTACTTATGTTATTAATGCCGTTGCCGTTTTCCGTAGGATATTTGACGAACGAGCTATTTAAAAAACTTTTTCTGGTTAAAAATAGCAAAAAATGTGTTTTTTTTAAGAGTCCTAACTCTTGACCTATGAAGGCTGGAAGATAGTTTTTTTTTACATTTACACATAATTTTCTACATGAAATTTTTTTCTCTGTCATCATTAACATAGATTTACCCACAAAAGAATTATTTTCAACAAACTAAACACGAGTAATTTGCTCTGAAGAATACGTCAAAAGTGGTCAAGTTTGGGAGGCCATAACTTATGACACTTTGAGGTTCGGTCATTGTTTTTTTTAGAATTACTCGAAATTGCGTACACTTTAATTAGAATGGAGAATATTTTTTCGTAAAATTGACAGGTTCTAAAGTACAAATATTAACTTCAGAATTGGGTTTTTAGCCTCCTTTTTGAAAAAAATCGGGGTTCTTTGAAGACATACAACTCTGCGCCTATTCTTGAAAGAATTTTCTTCTTTTTTTTTTAACTTTTTCAGAATTTTCTAAAGTTTACGAAAGCAGTCTACGAAAACACTGTTTTTGGAAAATTGTTCAAAAATATTTTCTGGAAGCGTCGTAGTCATGTTTGGAAACGTTCAAATTCCCATCCCATTGAAATTCTCAGTGAAACGCTATAGAGAACGAACGCGGTGAAAAATTACAAGATGCATGGACTAATATGACGAGAGTTTTTTAGACGGAAAGTTATTGTTTTTAGTGGTAATGTTGATCCACTGCAATTTGCCTTGCTATATGTAGGGTGCTTCAAACCTTCCTTGCCACTCTGCAATAGTAAATTTTGGATTACAACATAAACGGTAGGGTTGTTAATGAATTTTCCTTACATATAAATCTCTGTAACAATTTCAGAACTTTGCAGGTGTGAAAATGGAATGTGCGTTATTTTCAATACTTTTCACGTATAAATTCTATGGAAACAATCAAATATTTATAAAACAGATCGTTATGTCTTGTAGTCTTAAGAAATAAGAATATTCTCTCCATTTTCAGTACTGAACTTTTTTTAAATGAAAAATTTGGACGAAGCAACCATTATTTACATAACAATTGAAACATTTGTTACCCTATTGGTAAAAGTATAGGAAATATGATTGTTTGTTGTTTTGGTAAAAATATATATTTTTGTACTCAGGAGCCGTGTATAAATTAAGTGAAGAAATTAATTACGTCAAAAAAATTATTTATCGGAAAATTCCCGTAATGGGGCATAATACTCTGTCTGATTTTTCCCTACATTAACAATGTTAGAATTGTAAGAGCCCATACTGCTGGAGAATATTCTTCTTTCTACGTGTAGATTAATAAATATCAATTTTGTCGAATAAATACGTCCAAATTATACAAATAATATTAAAAGTTGAAACCCTCAAGGATATTGTATATCATATTTTACTGGAGAAGCAAGAGAAGAAATGTATTTCTTGTTTATTAGTTCGTTATTTAATATTATAGGATTTTGTTATTGTTATACTTTTAATATTTTTAAATGTTGAGTTAGAATCGCAATTTTGATTTTTTTTTAAGTGTTTCATTGAAACAATTTCTGCACTTGAGCTCTCGAATTTAAACTCGCCGGACGCTCGAAAACGCTAAAAGCGTTGCCCCGGGTCTTAAGGAATGGGAATTTTCAAATTCACAAAATTAATTTTCTAGATGTAGGCTTCTATATTTTAGCAAGGCATATTTAGAATTTTTATGTCTTAAAATTATTTTTAAGAATAAAAATTAAAAACTGAAAAGAAATTTTTTTCCCTAATATTCAATAAGTAATTAAAACATAAATCGTCACAACTCGTACAAATTTTATTGAAACTCTTTGAAAGTAAGGACACATACAAAGTATACTCAGCGAATGCCTACAAAATAATAAAAAGTTTAAAATGACCTTTTGTTTAATAATATCCAATTGCAAATTAAGGTCGATCTGTAACCACATTTTTCAACTTTCGGAGACAAAAAGTATCGAGGCCACTTAAAATCTAAAACAACTTCCAGCGAGAAAGTTGTTCTATATAGTTCAAAGAAAATGTCTGGAATATTTTAGATAAATTCATTCAAAATTGATTGAAATATGTACTTTGTAAAATAGTACGAGAGTGGGGTGAGTTATTGGATCCGAGAGCTCAACTGTACCTACGATAACGATAAAATGTTTTCTTATTTATAAGTTTCTTTTTGAAGTTGTACCTACATTATTCAGATTTTTTCCACGAGTGCAGAAAGATAAGTATGAGAGTAGAGAATGTATAAGTACAAAATCAAATAATGCAAAAAATGCCCATAAATTTTATTATAATTCTAAGAAAATAATTATTGTATGCGAAGGACATTATTTGTACATTTTTATTAGTGTATTGATTAATAAGTTCACGTGTTTATTATGGTCACAATTTAAAAGCAAATAATATTCAATAAATGCTCACATATTGTAAAAAAAATCGTCTAAGCGAATAAAAAAATTTCTAATGGGGTCATTGAAAAAAAACTCTTTTGTTTTTCAATTTTTACTTAAAATATTGAAATACAAAGTTTCAAATGAAAAACGCATCGGTGGATATTTCCATTCACGAAAATATTGGAAGAAAGTGAATATCCAGAATATAGTTCGGAAAGACCAGTCCAGGTATAAGGGTTCTAAATTTTTTGCAGTTCGACTCATGTACACGGCACACTCTCTTCACCTACCCCACTGACACACGTTAAGCATAAAGCACTGGTTCGTGGCACTAGCGCCGCGCGTTGCTGGTTCCCAAACTAAACCTAACTGAGCCTTCCCCTGCCGTCTCGCTCCCCTTAGCATGCTTCAAGCTGCCCGCTGCATTGTCGCCTCTATACCTATCTTCCCTCTACGGACCAACCGAGGAGGCCGCTGCGCGGAAACATTTGCGCGGTAATAACTATATACAGGGTGCAAGCTATTTTTCAAAATTCAATATCTTTTTCAATTATCACCAAAAAACATTGAAAGTTGACCGACAAACACCGACAAACGATTCCGTGAAGAGTTTTTGGAAAATATTAAAAATTAGAGCGCTAGCAAACATATCTTTGGTACTAGTGTGAAGTTTGCACCCAAAACTTTAAATATTAATAACTTTTGCAATTTTAACCGACAAACCTCGAAAGTTGACCAACAAACACCGACAAACGATTACAAAAAGAAAAAATGGGATATTTCCAAATTAGTTAAAATCGGGGTGCTAACTTCACAAGGGTCTCTTTTACACCTTCCGTCAATCGGTCGTCGACCGACCAACATATCGAAATATCCATTCACACCTCCGCCAAATTCAGTGAAATCTAGTAATATTTTAGTAATCTTTCAGTGAGTTTCAGAAGATAACTAAAATATTACTAGATTCAACTGAATTTTCCGAAGGTGTGAATGTTTATTCCGATATGTTGGTCCATGATCCAATAAATACATGGTCTAGCCACGCGCAAGTAAAAAAAACGGAGTCAATCAGAACCAACCGCTTAGTTTCGCCATTTTGGATAAGTAAGGCGGCAAATGTAAGTGATTTTAAAATTAAAATTTTAGAATTAAATTTTTTTTGTAATTTTGCTGTATAGAAATATTTCAATACTAATAAAATGTATTGTAATGTTGAAGTAATATAAGTAATATATGAAGGGTGGAAAGACAGAAGGTGGAAACTGACAATTTGTTGAAAATGGGGTTTATTGTTAGAAAATTCTCAAAAATTGAAATACACATAGAGTTAAAAGTATTTGCTCAAAATTGTATTTTTGATGGTAGAAATACCTTAAAGTTTGATCATCATATCCATTAAAAGTAAAGGATTTCATGATCAAGCTATTTTTTATATATACAAAAAGCACGTATTTCAATATCTTCATAGTTGAACAGCATAAAACGTTAATTTTATTATTTATCACTACCTGAATGCGAAAAATCGTCTGTCGCACTGTGACACCGTCTCATTGAAAATTAATTTTTTGGGAAGTGAATAACTTTTTTTGATAAAACTTTCTCCGTGTTCACCAACTGAACATCTCGGGGACGTCTAGCCATTTAAAAAATGAAATGAAAATTATACTTTTTGTCACGATTTTAAGACGATTTTACAATACCAAAAAATTCTAACCTCAAAGGCAAAACTCAGTTTTCTCCGAACTGAATGTTTTTTGTATTAAACCATTTCCCTCTGTATTCAGTAACAAAAAATTAGGTACCTTAAATATTGGTGCTTTCCTAAAACGAAGGTTATACATATACTGATTATTGTGATGTATGATTCCTTTCCATTATTTGTCATTATTAACAATATCAACAAAAAAATATCCAAAACAAAATTTGAATTTGGTTTAAAGTTTGATTGCATTATTTCTAAATTGATTAAAAAATAATTTATTTCTGTACATGTATATATTAGGATGTTATTTAGCAATTACTGTTACGTTCTTATATTTTCATCGTAAAAATGAGATTCATTAATCTCTTTAACCTCACAAACTTTTCTGTAAAATTTACGGACCCTAGTTGTAATCCTATTACAGACCTCTGTCAGTTTTGCTTATATTTTTCTGAAAGAATTGGCGAAATGAGAATGATGTATACACTGTAAAACAGAGATATTAAAAATGTTATTAATTATCATAAATATCAATATTTGTATGTACTTTTGATCGCTTTCATTCAGTATTATTTACAAACTTCCATTCTGTCTCAACTATAATTTATTTTCTTATCAGTGTTCTAATATACATCATTCAGTAAGTATTCCAAGTAATTTTGGAATTCATTCATTCAATATTTTCATAATATTATCTTCCTACATACTGATTTTCCTACAATAGTTTGTCGTACAGAGAGTCCGCATCAGATTCAAACTGCGCGGTTATACTAACAAAATGGTGAAACTAAGCGGTTGCGTGACTTGGACACAACGGGGCCCTCAAGTGGCTAGACCACGTATTTATTGGATCATGTGTTGCAGTGTTGCCAGACGTACGGTAATTATCGTACATGTACGGTAATTTTGAGTAATGTACGACTTGCGATTACCGTACAACAAAGTACGATAATTGTACGGAAATTTCGATCGCGTACGATCTTATTTTTTTATCATGAATTTAGTGGTGGGGCTTGTACAATACTTGGCACGAATACGCAAATAAAAAAAATTAAAAATTTAATTTTAAATACGCGCGCATTTCGCCGACTATGTGTATATCAGTGAGTACGACTATTGTGTGCGATATTCGTTGATTAAGTACGATATTCAGTACGGTAAATTTCTTTATCCACGTACGGTAAATTTACAGAACCTCGTACGGTAATGGTGTTCGACCAATCTGGCAACACTGATGTGTTGGTCGGTCGACGACTGGTTGACGGTCGGTGTAAAAGAGCCTTTAAGTAGCACCGAGCTGGTTTTTGTGTGAAACGTTTTTTTTTTTTTTTTTTTAATATCTTCATTAAAAATAATTTCTTACCATAAATGTATTTGAAAATTAGTTTTTATTTTTAAAGAACTATCTAAGGAATTAATGAAATCGATAATTTATTTTTTATATCGATTTCGTTATTGCATTATATTGTGCTTTAAAAATAAAAACTAAATTTCTAAATACACTTATAGTGAGAAATTATTTTTTACGAAGATTTAAAAAAAATCGAGTTGAACCCCATACACTTGGTATTATTGGTGTCCAGCTGATAATCACCAACCACATTGGAACTGAACATGGCTAATCAATTAAGTGTAATCTCGTGGAGCCATTAGTTTTCGATTTTCTGTCAACAATCAATATTGCGTTGCTGTGTAATTTTAAATTAAATAGTGCAGATAATGTTTAATTTAATTTCAACGAGTGTTCTGTGAATTTCAAAAGTTAACACAATGAATGTAGGACGCTTTTTGAGGTTATGTTGCGCCCCAAAACCTCACTTTTATAAATCACATAGGTTTTATACGAATCGAAATATTTTAAAATTACATGAAAGGGGAATACTCGAGGATTTATTTCCAGATAGCAGTGCGTAAGTATAAATATTCAATAGAAATTTTGTCTTTATTTTTTTTTATTTGAACATTTCAGTAACAACGTCTTCAAACATACTTTAAAAACAAGAAAATACTGACCTATGACTGAAACGAATTATGAAAATGAATATTTATTCTTTGTTATCATAGTAATAGTTGCTGCCACATTTTAGAGTGGGAGCACACAAGTTGCTTTGCTTAATAATTTTCGCCTAATCGATAAGTCAATAGAGTTGAATAATTTGTTTCATTAAATCGATATTTTTTAGTCTCTGAAATTCAAAAGTCCAATAAATAGCTTGAATCTCGGTGTTAGTTCTGTAGAAAATTATCAAATTATTATGTTCAAAAATAGAATTAATTACTTCATAAGTCTAATCTGATAACATATTCCCAGGAAAAGAAAATCCACGTGAACATGGCCGGCGCGAACTGTGTTGATTGTGTGTAGCATTCCACATCCCCAATTTTGATTACACTTTTAGCTTTTTACATTCTCATCATAATGAGAAGGTATTGGTTTTATGTAAAATTCGACTTAGTCGGTTTTCATCAAATCTCCACGTTTTGAGACCCCCTGAGTCATAAAAAACGATTTTTACGAAGGTGTCTGTCTGAAGTCTGTCTGTAGTCTGTAGGCACGATAAATTTCGAACAAAAAATCAGATTGGATTGTGCTTTGGCACACTTTTTTTAAGGCCTAAAAAGAAAGAACAAGTTCGCTAACCAGCTATTTTGAATCAAAATTCAAAAAGTTCGAGCATTTTGAAAATTTTTGAGACTATTTTTTTAAAGATTTAAACATTCGATGTACGGTTATTCATAGTACTCGGAAACTCGAACAATTTATCCTTGTGAGATTTTTCGATAAAAATAAAATTGTCAAGAGAAGAAAAATGTTGCTTTTTGAAAGTCCTACAAAATTATCATAACAACTTTTTGATTTTTTTCGAAAAAACAAAAATTCAAAATTTGATTCCACAAAAAAGAATGAAAAATTCCATTTTGCGGTCAAACTATGCAAGATACAAAAAGAGATAAGACAAAACTGGTGCACCCAAAAAAGATCTACAAATTTGTCAATAATTACTTTTTAATAGGACGCTTAGTTTTTATTTTATTCGTAAAAAATAACATTAAAAATTTTTAAAATTTAATTTTTGGACAAACGACACAAGGTATGAAAAAAAAATTAATAGGCGAAAGTTGTTCACTTAAAGACAATCTACGATTTCGTTATTTATAATTTTTAGAACGGGCGAGTAGATTTTTTTTCAATAGTAAAAAATAAGAATAAAAATAAAACAATTGAATTTTTGGAAAAACGACACGAGTTGCAATAAAATGTATAATAACAAACTTTTTTGTATAGGATGTGCACTTTTTTTTAATTATAAGAACAAGACAATGAAAATACGCATGTTTCAATACCAATACATATTATTATTATACCATTAAGCCATTTCCCTTTCGGGGTAGGCGTGACTTGCTCGGTGAGGAAAGGAGCTCGGAAAGGAGTAATGTGAGGTAGGGGATATAGATTTTTTTAGATTGATCTAGAATTCTCCTGTTATTTATTTAAATGACACGTTAGTCCCGCAACACTGCTCCGACCGAGGTTGCTGATCAATCTCTCTAGCGATCACCCCAAGTGAAGAGCGTCACAAAATTGTTATGTGTGGTTCCTCACTTGGGCCCATTAGTATCCAAGGTCTTTGTTTCAGGCGTCATTCACTCTATTGTCACTCTGCTTACAAACTATTTGTCGCCACACTTCTGTCCTGGCATACTACCATGGCCGTAGCTAGGGGTGGGCATTGTGGGGCAATGCCCTACCTTAAAATACCAATGCCCTACCTTAAAAAATACAATAGATCAGATCAAGTAAATTTTTTACTTCCGCCCTACCTGTAACCACCGCTGCCCTGCCTTAAATTCAACTCTAGCTACGCCCCTGCATACTACTCTATTATTTTTTTCAAACTTTTTCTCGGGTGAACCCGGTTTTTCGTCATAGCCACGGACGAAGTCAAGTTACTGATGAAATGAGGATGTTATACGTTATAATATAATATATATATATATATATATATATATATATATAGTTAAAAGTTTGTCATAAGGACAACCGCAGGATTTCGCCGGGAGCGGGTGCTAATCTGAAAAATTGCACCCGCTCCCAGCGAAATCGCGGTAAAATTTCAGCTGTAACCACGTCTCACGACCGTGAGATAGGTGGTTACAGTCTGCGACGAACTCAATGCGATGGTCCGGCAAAAGTCTCGTGCACCCTGAGGACACGGAGCGACCCAAGGACGACCGCCTTCTGCATTTTCCCCGCAAGTGTCTCAGCATTTTTTTGACACGCAGGGATGCTTTTCAGGCTATTAACCAGTGAAACCTTGGCACCTCCAATAGCGCCGATGATCAAGACGATTAGCTTAACAGAATATTCCGGGTATAACCGTCGCAACTCCCTTATAAGGTCTTTATACCTCTCTTTCTTTTCTTTCTCCTTGGCTGTGACGTTTTTGTCAGCTGGTGCCGAAAATTCGATAACGAACATGGTTCGTTTCTCGAAGTCAAGGAGAACTATGTCAGGCCTCGAGTGCGCAACAGAAACAATTGTCGAGAATATGAAGTTCCAGTATATGCGGCACCTCTCATTTTCGACAATTGACTCTATTTCGCTAGGAGCATTTAGCGGAGAGGTATTTGGGCTAATGCCATAAGAGTGACAGAGATGGTAATAAAGCACTCTTAGTGCCGCATTGTGCCTTTGGATGTAGGTCGTTCCCGCATGAGTTGGACAACTAGATAGTATGTGTCCTAGATGCTCGGGGTGTGCATGACACGCTCTGCAACTATCATCGGGAATGTCTTGGCTCAAAATGTGGCGACGGTATGCTAGAGTGGAAATGACACCGTCTTGACATGCCAAAATGAAGCCCTCCGTGCCCGACTTCAATCCGGGTGATCTAAGGAAAGCAAACGTTAGCTCATACGACATCGACTGATCTTCCACATTTCTGTGGAAGATGCCGTGCATCCTCTTGTCGAGGAGCTGTTCGTGGAAGTTTTTCTCCTGTGCTTTCTTAATCCGGGCCTTCAGGAGTGAGTATTCAAGATGGATAAGATTTGATGCATTTTGCTCACCCCTAATATTGAAGTCAAGGCCGAGTGTTTCAGCAGCCTCCTCCGCTGCTTTGTACAGAAACGCCCCTTTTCCCACTTCTTCGTGTTTCCTGACCATTTTAAGAAGAGGGTCTTGTCCATTTGCAACTATATGTGCTGTACCCAGAATGAGTCTGTTGTGAAGACATTCAAGATTCAGTATTCCGCGACCACCTAGGCGGCGTGAGATGTAAAGTCGCGGAACAGAAGACTTAAGGTGCATGCTCTTGTTCATGTGCAAAACCTTTCGCGTCCCGATATCAAGGGATCTGAGCTCGTCCTTCGTCCATGGAACCACTCCAAATGAATAGAGTACTACCGGGACGGCAAGCATGTTCGTTGCAGATACTTTGTTTCTCGCCGACAGTTCGGAAGACCAAA
Source organism: Andricus curvator (assembly GCA_932195095.1). Lineage (NCBI taxonomy): Eukaryota > Metazoa > Arthropoda > Insecta > Hymenoptera > Cynipidae > Andricus > Andricus curvator. The sequence continues at coordinate 1,499 of CAKNYM010030030.1, read as the reverse complement.
TCTGCCGGATGAGACGTTTGTATCTGCATCGGAGAGTATCCTTTATAGATGTCGCGTCCTGAATGCGGCTCTGTGGCACGCCCAGGTATGTATAGGTCTCTCCAGCGCAAAGGTGTCGTATAGCGCTTCTGTCAACGAGCTCAGGATCTTCGGGGATGCCATTAAGTTTTCCTTTCTTCAAATTAACCTTGGCGCATTTGTCTAACCCGAATTCCATTCCAATCTCTTGAGTGTACTCTTTGACAATTTTCAGAGCTAGATGTAGTTTCTCTTGATTCCTAGCATAGATCTTAAGATCATCCATGTAAAATACATGAGTGACCTTATGCTTTCGGTTTCCAGGTTTGCCGCAGAGATACCCTTCGGAATGGCGAAGTGCGAGAGATAGTGGCAATAATGTGAGGCAAAAGAGGAGAGGGCTCATGGTGTCGCCCTGAAATACACCTCTCTGAAAGGTGATACTGTTAGTGATCACACGATGTTTTCCAGATGAGATAGTAAATCTGGTTTTCCAAAGCGGCATTAATGTCTCTATGCACCTCACGATGTGTGGATGAACCTTTAGGCTTTCCAACAGACAGATGATAAGTCTATGGGAGGTTGAATCGAAAGCTTTCCGGTAATCAATCCAGGCCATCGATAGAAATCGCTGATAGTATGCTGCGTCTTTACAGACACATCTATCGATGAGCAGGTTCTCCCGACATCCTGCTACGCCTTTCTTTGAGCCACGTTGTTCATACATTTGAGCCACGTTGTTCATATATATATATTGCAATTGTTCCTCTTATGGGGTTTAACATGTAAAAATACAACTTTTTTTGAAGTTCAATTTTTCATAAGAAGTTATGAAACAATTTATTCAATGTTGGAGTTATTTGTTCTCCGAGATTTCAAGATGGATTTAGTCAACTTTTCATATTTCAGAAATATTATGTAACAATTCTACAACGAGGAGAAATCTACCAGAATTTCAATATTTGCAGAATTTGGTGAACGCTTTGCACGCTTTGGTGAAGTTTGTGTGGAGTGAAATTTTTACAGAGTATACTTTGAACCTCTCAGAATAAATTTGGAAAAGAACAACTGAAATGGTCAGAACTTTATATTAAACAAAGGAGTTTGAAAAATAGGTAAAAACTGATAATTTAACTATAGGTTCACCCGTAGGCTATACAGGTGAAGCGTTTATAGCGACTGTCATAAACGGCTACGTCGAACCTATTCTATTGGAAATTCGAAATACAAATTGACCCTAAAGAGAGTGGCAGAACTCGGCAAACCAGGTAAAGGCACGAACAAGCCATACAATCATAAATAACTCATAACCAAGCCAATCAGGTGAATCCTTAGAGTGGACTCACAGTTTTATCACTTTTACATTACATTAACAAAAATTTTTAAAACATTTTAGCAAGCTGAAAAATGACTCTACAATGAAACAAAAAAATAGGCATATTCTGATTTTTCCTAGGCTATACGAATTTTCACGCGCCCAT
>CAKNYM010030028.1:3246-24547 GCA_932195095.1 Andricus curvator | reverse complement strand
ATTTCAAGTGAAATTTTGTTTAAGGCAATAGGACAAAAGTTACAAACTTTTGAAAGTAAGGCTTTGCTCAAAAAACCCAAAAATTGTACCCCCTCCACTTTGATAAATAATTATCAAAATGAATTAATTTTTGGTGTGAGGAGTACTATCTAGTAGGACTACAATTGGGCCAATTTTTAGCCTGATCAGACAACTTTTGTTTTCGAGGTGGGTACACTTCAGAAATTATGCCCCTTATGTAAGTATTCAACAATAAATAGCGTAGGATACCAATTTGAGAAAAAAGTGGACATCTCTGGCTCGATTTTTGAAATTTTAAAAATAAACAACAATCAATTGTTCAAATAATCACAAAATGTTTTTTAAAAAATGCACGACACCAAAGAATGATTAATTATTACATTTCATTCAGGAAATACGATAATATACATCCATTTAAACAATTAAAAATTGTTTAGCAAATCAGAAGGAATATTTAAATTGTCCATTAGTATTTATGTGGATTAAAAAGACGGCAAAAAATGCTGAAAATGAACAATAATACGCAAAAATGTAGTTTTTTGATTTTTGGGACATATTTGGTGCGCTGTTTTTGTGGAGGGTGTGGGGTCAGGGGGGGGGGGGGTAAGAATAAAATTGTGTAATATGGTTTTATTTTGTAGACACTCCTCTTCAAACCCTGAAAAATTTGGCAACTTTCGATCAAACGCTGAAGTATCAATTCAATTTTTCGAAAATCCAAAATTTTCCCATGTTAATTATTGGGATTTTCAAGTGCGCGGTGGCAGTTTTGGGGAGTTGTCTCTTGCCCTCTGGCACGAAAAACGTTTTTTGGGAAACTCTAGTGAACATTGTACTGATATCCGGGGATTGAAGAGCAGTTTTGTGTCCATTTTAAGTCCTGACGAAAATTCTCTTGTGCAGAATGTTCTCCTGATAATAAGCAATTAATCCGTATAGTTATGACTTTGCACTTACATTAAAAACGTATTTATTAACTTATATATGAATGTAAATACGTTTCAAGAAAAGTTCTACATTTATACGAATGATGTATAGAGCGAAAAAGTTTGAGCTTTTTGACATTACAGCTGAAATTTCTGGTTTCACGTCCCGGATAGGTCTCCGATAGACCCGATAAAACATACTTTATCGGACTCGGTCTCTTTATCAAAGCAAATACTCTCAGATAGGTCCCGGATAGACCATGATAGATACTAAAATATAAAAAAATAAAAAGAATTTCTAAGTCCGTGTCCCAGATAGGTCCCGGATAGACCCGAATAAATATACACTGTAGGAGTTGTTTCTTTTTCCGACTATAAACTCCCAGATAGGACGCGGATAGACCCTGATAGACGCTTCGTTCGAACTTGGAGTAATAGAATATTTCTGTTTTCGTGGCTGATATAGGTCCCGGATAGGCCCGTATAAAAATGCACTGTAGGATTTTCCCAGATAGGTCTCGGATAGACTCGGATAATCGCTTCTTTTGAACTTAGAGTAAAATAATTTATGTTCTCGTGTACCAAATAGGTCCCGGATAGACCCAGCCACACACTTCTATTTCTGTTTTCACGGCCCAAATAGGTCCCCGATAGGCCCGGATAAATATACACTGTAGGACTTCCCCAGATAGGACCCGGATAAACGCTGATAGATACTAATTTTGAACTTAGAGTAAATAAACGATCATTTTGACTTAGACAACATTAATTTCTGGTTCCACGGACCGTAAAGATACCGGATAGACCGAGACAGTTGGTCAATCTGGACTTTGCTAAAATACACGAATGGTCTGGTGTCCCTGATATAACCCGGATAGATCCGTTGGCTTCTGATTGAAAATAATTATCCATATAGATCCGGGATAAACCTGTATACAAAACTTATCCGGTTTCTATGTGTGTCGTATCTGGCTCCTATCAGATCCTATCTGGCATTTTAAGCAGAGAATAGGTGCAAAATCTCAGACGTCAGGGACATTTTTCGACAGATTTTATGTCAACTCTAGACTTGCAGGACGCGTATTATTTAGTATCGATACATGAATCGGACAGAAAATTTTTAAGCTTTGATGATGGGGAAATTTCATTAAGAATAGATAATACGACTTCCGTGTACTACATTAATAGAATGGGAGGTGTTCAGTACGAGTTTTATTACAGACTACTAGAGTTTTACTACAGAGTTTTATTGCCGAACCCTAGTTGCTAATTAGAACATCGGCAGAAAAATATTCACAAATTATAAAAGATACTACCACTGGATGTATCATGCAGTGAACCTACTTTACTCTAAAAGATGCAATTCCTTCTTTGAAGAGTATTAAGTAACTTTAAAGATTTCAGAGTGTCTTTGCCGAAATTTGCAACAAAAATGGATTTCAACATTTTAGCTTCATCCACTAGATCATGCTGCAAGTCCGTGGGGTATTTGTTCAACAGATCGGTTGTTTGTTTTCTAATTTCGTCTTCAGATAAAGCGCGTAATTCCCAATGAACAGAGAAACTTTTACAAAGTTCGTGCATTGCTTCAAACCACACAATTTCATCCTGGATCACGTGGTTTAGGATAGCGTAAAACACTCCTCTTTTGAATTTTACATCAAATGCTACATTTTTATCTTCAAATTCTCTCTCGTGGACCTCGTCTGCCATTTTCTTCCGCTTGTAACTTCTCTTGGTTTCCCCTTGAAGATATTTTGACCACCCGATGTTTCTTGTCAGCGTGACAGCTTTGTTCTACCCCCCCCCCCACCTTCCATTACATAGTGGTTGCATCTCTGCAATTGAGCTTTTTAAATTTTTATAGGTGACATCAAGCGTCGCCCTTCAAGCCTGAATTACTTTGTTCACAATGTCAGTGGTTTTTAAAACTTTTACCCAAATCGATATCATAAGTAAACAATTTAAGGTCTGTGTTACGAAGGGATAGTAAGGAGTGATATCACCCTATGTGTTTGGTGAGCAGAGGTGGGACGAGCGACGTCCACGAATTCGTTAATGCTTGCCACGAATGAAAACTTGAAAGCAAGATCGTGCACATGCGCAAAGCTGTTTTCGCAGTCACGTGTTATACCCACTCCCCTATGTTATATTTTGACATCTCGTTGCATATGTAGGTTATGTTCGTTTGTTTATGTTCGTTCAATACACAAGTTTAAAACTTCCAACGCGTGTTGACGACGTTGACATGGTAACCGCCAGTACGCATGCGCACGATCTTGCTTTCAAGTTTTCATTCGTGGCAACCATTAACGAATTCTTGGACGTCGCTCGTCCCACTCCCCACTCACAGGGATACTACTCCTTTCTATTCCTTCATAGTCCGTGTATACGTTTTGACTGTATTGGCATTACCACGACATTCTTCTGTTAGATTCAGTAATGACACCTCATCCAGTGCGTCTGCTACTCGAGGAGGTTTAGGAGCAAGGGGTTTCACGGAATAAATCCAGGCGTTCCTGGAGGTTCCAGAGGTTGACTGCAGAGAGCAGTCTATTTTCTTCTTTAGTATTTCCCATCTCTGTGGACTGGAATTAAATATTGTATCTTTGCGTTCTCGCATTATTGAATAATACAATTCATTATTTCATTTGCAAAAACAACCATAAACTCATTCTGAATATCTGCTGATAAGTAATGCACCTGTACTCTTTTCCGGTTTCTTGAGAGTGGCGAACTTTTCGTAGGTGGTCATTGAGAAGCGGCTCGTATTTTTCTGAAAGTTCAAGGATCCTAAGGAAGTTACCATTGGAAGGGTCTCAAATTCTATTACTATCTTCGCGGAAATCCAAACCTCGTTTAGCAACAAACAAGGTTACATCAAGAAGTCGCATTATAGAATTTCTTTCCACACTTATCGCTCGTAGTGTATGGACCTAAACAACAAGTCACTCAACGAAGTCTCTGTTTTTAATTTCCTCTATTCTGCTTTTCACTGCATATGACAATTTTTGTGCTAGACAATACTCTCACGTTCAGGATTTTTGTCGTGTACCTTCTTCTATTTTCGTGCAGCGAAATGGCTTTCAGGTGATGCCTAGGCTGATTTTTGAGCTTGCGAAAGTTTGCTGTAAATTCTGCATAGTAAACGATAAAGGACTTCCTTCGCTCTACTCCACACCAACCAGTATCTAAGCACAATCTCACCATTCCCTAGCATCTTCTTAGAAATAGAGGTTGGTAGCTCACCACCTATAAAAGTTTTTGGAAAACACTGAGGCAAACTTTCATGGAGATAATGAATGTAAGCGACAACAAGAAGAAGGTGCAGTTTAATTATTGCTGGCATTATCCTTTGAAGCTCTTCCTAGGTGCGAAATTGGGTCGGCTGCCAGAGATTGACCATCGGCCCAAAGTCGGCCCTGCTTTGGTAATCGATCTACGCTAACCAGAGTTGGGCCGACTAAGGTGTTTTCAGGCTGCCATGGTCCCACCGACATTGGCAACTGACGTCGGCAGCGGGCGAAAAGCCGACTGTCGGCCCAATTCTGGCCCAAGGTTGGGCCGACCATCGGATGAACTGTGGCAGATTGGTCGGTACGACCGCAAAAATGCGGTCGGTCCAACTCTGGATACAGCAGTCGGTTAGCCACAAGTCACCTTGATGCACCCGACGGTCGGTCAAACCTTGGCCCGAGTATGAACAGACCGTCGGATAAACTCTGGTTCATTGTTTCAAAAAGACCGTGAAAGTACGGTCGGCTCGACTCTGGGCAAGAGATAACCCGACCATCGGCATAACATTGCATTGTATAAGTCATCATGATGCACCCGACGGTCGGTCAAACCTTGGCCCAAATATGGGCTAGCCGTCGTATATACTAGGGTTTAAAAAAAGTTTGAAGAAATGTTTCAAAAAAATTGTTTAAAAAAATGTTTTGATACGAAATTTTTGAGAACAAACATTTTGGAAAAAAATTGTTTGAAGAAAAATTCTTGAAAAAAATTTGTTGAAAAAAATTAAAACAAAAATTTTGAAAAAAAATGGTTGAAAAAAATTTGTTTAAAAAAAGTTTGTTGAACAAAAATTTAAGGGTTTCCGCCCGGGGCTACGAAGCCCTAAAAATTGTAGTCGATTTAAATTATTTATTAAAAATTTTTTAAATTTATATTCCCGTTAACAGATAATTTATTTGACATCTACATGATGCCATATAATAATAAAAAAATTAATGAGAAAAAAGAGTTAACAAATTATTTTTCTTAACTGCTTTGAGCTGTAGCTTATGAGGATGGTTTTTTCATTGACTTTCAATTCTTTAGGTATAGAGTAATGGGTAAGACTCCCGACTGCTAGGCGATAGATTCAGGTATAGGCGTAGGTTCGAAACCCCGTAGCGTTAGAAATTTTATTTGTAATATAATGTTTAAAAATGTAATATATGTATTCATTCTAAGCAGGACCATTAACATTTATAGTCAAAATACTCGCAATAAATTATTATTTATTTTTTGAATACTACATTGTTGTCCAAGGTTGGGCCGACATCATCTTAATAGATGGCCCATATATGGGACCAAATGTCGGGCCGACCTTGGGAAGCCAAAGGCGGTTGACCGTTATCATTTAGCTGGTTGGCCCGACCAGTGGCGCACAAAGTGGGACCGACCGTCCGACGGTTGGCCCGACCGTGGGCCGACGGTCAATTCGCACGTGGGTTTCTAAGAGATTAAGACTGTCAACGTTATCGCCCTTATAGCGGCCCTGGGTGGCGCGGAATACAATTGAATAATTGAACTAACTTACCTGTAAGTGAAGTTCAATTCTAATTGTATGACCACCACCGAAGAATAGATCAGTCTCACCCAGTATATAAATGCACTGGCCCTTTAACTAACTTTTTAATTTTTAGTTATGCCCTCTTAGTAAATATTACGGCCATTCTTTAAAATAATGAGTGTTTAAGCGTGCGCAGGAAGCAGGCGTGTTTTCTTGCGGTTATTCGTCGGTGACGCTCATACAATTAGAATCGAACTTCACTTACAGGAAAGTACATTCAATTATTCAATTACTGAAACTAAAGCTACTAATAACGGCAGACTCGAGGATGGCCAGGGGGAAGGGACCTATATATCAGAACCATGGTGCGGTCTGTGAGACCGCACGACCATACTTAACGGTTAAATTATTAATTATTACCACATCTGCTGACAGTGGCTGGGGAAGCTTGGGAAAGATCCATGACTTCGAAGAGCATGTGAACATAAGGTGTAAATTTAATTCTCTCAGAATTTGCTAAACATAGCATCTTGTTATCATCCAGAACAGTGTTCATATTTTCTATCCAGATAGCATCGACAGGACCATCACAAACGACCCATTGGTGTTCTTCTGTCATAAACTATTCAGAAAAATTTTAATTTATTTTCTTTGAAAAATATTGTTTATAAAGAAGGATAATAATCAATAAAAGAGTGTCTACTCAAATCCTCGAAAAAATTCCTAGAAAATTCGAGATTTTTCCAGGTATAATGTTTTATATTACGGAGCTATTCAAGTATTTTTGATTTTTTTGAACAAACGAATTGAAACATGTATACGATTTTATCGCGAGTTTATTATAAATAACGTTTTTCTTCATTTGTGAAAGTAACTTCATGAAAAAACAAGTAATATCTCAACTGTTCAAGTTTTTAGATATTGAATTAACGTTTTTAATGTAGAAAGCCGTGACAAATTATTACAGGAGATTCTTAAATATAATAATTATTACCATAAAATAATTAAATAGATAATACTAAAAACATAATACAGAATTTCTTGAATTTGTTTAAAAACAGTTGAATTTTCAACCAAACAGGGTGACTTTTTAACAGAATTGTTAAATTATGCCCTAACTTTTTGCCTAGCGTTAACATTATGCTGCCTTAGTCGATTAAAAATAGTAACAATGAAAAGAGCAATGTTTTAAAGCAAAAATGATCCAGATTGCGTTGTTTATAAAAATTGTTTATAATAATTATAAAACTGATTGGTTAGTTAATACAGTAATTTTTCATTTATTAACTTGAATTTCCAATTCCCTAATCCTTTTTCCAAGTCAAAATAACAATTCTTTACAAAAATTCTTGATTTCAACTGAGAATTATAATTCTTTTGAATAAATTCCGGTTTCAACTTAGAATTTGTTAAAATTTGTTAAAATTTCCTGTTCAAATCCCGAATTTTAATTCTTTTCGAAAAGTCTCCGTTTCAACTCAGAATTATAATTGTTTGCAAAAATTCCCTGTTCCAATCCAGAATTTCCATTCTTTTCAAAAATACCTCGATTCAACTCAAAATTAGAATTCTTTTGAAAAATTCTCTATTCCAATTCAAAACATTAATTATTTTCGAAAATGCCCAGTTTTAGCTCAGAATTTCTTAATATTTGAAAATTCCCGGTTCCAACTCAGAATTTATTTATATTTGAAAATTTCCTGTTCCACATCAGAATTATTATTCTTTTGAAAAATCCCCTCTTCCAATTCAGATTTTTAATTCTTTTAAAATATCCTCTAGAAACCCTGTGATATCCTTGGAATTTCTTGCAATCTCCGGAAATTTTTTGAAAATTGTGAAATCCCATGAATGTCGTCAAATTCCTACGAAATCCCTTCAAATATTTTATAATCCTGTGACAGCGTGTCTACTCAAATGCTGAAAACAATTTCCTGACAATTCCAGGATTTTCCCAAGTACAAGTTCTCTTAATTCAAGTATTGTATTGTTTTTCGAAGCCATTCTGACCCTGGCCCTTAAAATCATTACATAATTACGAGTCAATTATGAATCATTTTTTCAGTTCCTATGATTATCGAAATATGTAGAAATATGAATTTTCATAAATTAAATAAGGATGATTTTTACTTTGTGAAGGTTACTTTATAATAGGACAAGTTCTTAATGGTACAAATTAAGATTTAATTTAAATTTGATTCTAAAGTTCATGAATTTGATTAATAATGAAAAGAAAATTTTACATTATTTTCATATATGAATTTTAACTACTTAAAATTTAGTGCACATTATTTTAACATATTAGTATTTTTAATGAAATATTTTTTCCTGAACTCAGTGAAAATAATAAAAAGAAGTTTGATTTGAATAGGTATAAATCTAGTAGTATACATTCACCTTTGCAAATGAAAAAACATAGTTATTTAATTAATTATCACAATTATTAAAGCAAATTCCAGATTTTCCAGATGAGTGGACACCCTGAATAAGATAAATTAATAATTAAAAATAAAAATATGTAAATTTTGTCATTCTCACAGAGCAAGCATGGCGAATAATTGCACCAATTAATCCATCGTGCCACTCGTTGCTCATAGGGTCGACTGCACCATATAATTCTCCTATTGTCACTGCTTTTGGATTTAGCACGTACATGTTCACTTTTTGGTAGTATGGCTTTGGAATTTTCATCTCATGAAGTTGTGTGTAAGTATCTCGCAATGTCTGTTTCATTATTATTGATATTTAGTTATTTTTTATATTTAATTTAATATATCGATTAATTAAACATTTAGTGCACAACATAAACCAAAATTTTAATTTTTGTGGACCAATAACAATCATCAGTTAAATAAAATAATTCATTTACTTGGAGAACAGTTGTTTTGCCCGATCCGGTAGGACCCACTAACATAACACCATGTCTAACTAACATAGTTTCATGCAATTGAATACATTTCATTACAGAACATGCTTCTGACTGAAAACCTGCATCCTTCAATACCTGGAAAACACAAAAGTTATTTGAATCCTTATAAGTTGAAAAAAAAATTTTATTGCAAAAGAAAAAATTTTCTTTTTCATACCTGTTCCGCAGTTTCTTGTAGAACGCCGTAATCTTCATCCGGAATTTCAACACCTGATAGAAACGAAACAGGTGCACAATTTCAATAGTGCACTCAGTTTGAAAATGTAAATGGTTACTTTAAAACTATGTTTATATATATTTATTGTTGTGTAAAATAGATGTATTATTTAAATATTTTGTCAAATACCCGGAAACAGATCTCCTAGTATTCCTAAAAATAATTCAGCATCATCAGATAAGAATTTCGGGATATTACTGTCTCTTAAAGCTCTGATCAAAACGGCGTCTTCCAATTTTTCAGGATTATCACGTTTCAGACTTCCTGCCATAACTAATACACTTTTGACAGCTCTAAACAGTAAAATAGTTTTAACTATAGTGAAAAAAAAAATTAAAATTGCGACCGTAGGAAGTGTACATTTTTCGGGATATAATACCTCATCCCGAAATCATAATGATCTTGCTGAGAAAGTTGTTCGCTACATAACGTATACATTAATGTCATTTTTGTGGATAGTGGTTTGGATGATTCAAATCCTTCTGAGTATAATGTCACTTCAGCGATAAGTTCTAGAGAAAATAGTTTTTAGCATTGTCATTTAAAAACTGATTACGTTTTTTCCAATCATTTTAATTTAAAAATTTTACTGTAATCAGGAACCATCATAGAGAATGGTCGAAACAGTGACTTCAGATTATCAGGTAATTCAGTACGACCAGCATAGCCAGGATTCATGGTAATAAAAGTGGCACACGACATTACCAATTTGATCATACGACCTTCAAACACAAATCTAGAAAATAATGCAAAAATGATAGAACTTAATAACGAATAACAAGCATATAAACATATTTTTTAATATAGAAAAGTTTTACTCTTTTGCCCGAACAATTTTAGCATTTCTGATAGTAATTAATTGCTGAGCAATGACTGATAGAACCTCGATGTCAATTCGATTAAATTCATCAAAGCAACACCAAGCACCGGAAGTAGCCAAGCCAGAAAAAAATCTTCCCATCATCTATACACAAAGCTAAAATTGATTTTATTTGAAGACATAATTTTACAGGGTTGCTACAAAATCCCAATTTCGAAATTCCCTGACTTTTCCCTGCACAATTTTTCCATTTCCCTGAATGTTATACATTTTTCTTTCAGGTATAAAAACAAACTTAAATCTAGGAGATCAAGAATTTTAATGCAAGAAAAAGTTTGTTTCTAAATTTATTTTAAAGACTTTTAGTGAAAACAGTCAGACAGAATTTTATAAGGAGTCATCTACAAATTACGTAAGACGATTTGGGAGCGGTGGTGTTTTTTAGAAGCTTAATATTTTTTATGAGGGGGGGGGGCGGAATTGGAAGATTTTACGTAAGAAAAATGTTTATTATAAAAAATAGTAAATAAACGTATATTAAAATTTGAATGAATTGCATTTATAAAAAAATAAATAAATTTTTAAGCACATAGTATATTTTTCAATTACAAAGGTGAATATTTGATACAAGAAAAATATTTTTCTACCAAGAAAGACGAATTTTCAACAACATATATGAAGTTGTAACAAAAAATATCAATTTTAAGATAAAAAATTATTTCTAACAACAACAAAAAAGAATTTTCATCAAAACAGTTGAATTTTCAATCAAAGAGATAAATATTCAAACAAGAAGATTAATTTTCTACTAAAAAGAGATGAATTAAAAAAAATGAATTTCAAACCAAACTGTTGAGAATTTAACTCAAAATGATAAATTTTCAACCAAAAATGGAATAATTAAATTTTCAGTTCAACCAAATAGATGATTCTCAAATAAAAAATAAACTCTCAATGATTAATGCAATAGTTAATATTTTCACCAAAAAGTATTATAACTTCCACTCAAAAATAGTTCTTCAACCAAAAAATACGAATTTTCAACAAACTAGTTGAATCTTCAGCAAAAACAGATTAACTGTCAAACAATCAAAAAATGTATTTTCAAGCGAAATTTTTTTTTTAAGTTGAATTTTCTATAGAAATAAATTAATGTTCCACCCAAAAAGACGAGTTTTAAACAAAACAAATGAATTTCAAACTAAAAAAAGATAAATTTTGAAGCAAAAATGAAATAGTTTTTTCTTGCCAAAAAGAAGAATTTTCTACAAAATAGATGAATTTTTAAAACGAAAATATGATTTTTTAACCACAAAATAGTTAAATTTTTCAACCAAAAAAAAAAAAAATGATTTTTTTACGAAAATGATGAATCTTCAACCAAAAAGATCAATTTTCTGTGAAAAAAATTCCCAAAAAATACATGAATTTTCCATTTAAAAAATAGATTCTCAACCAAAAATAGAATAGTTCAATTGTCAACCGAAGAAATTAATTTTTAAATAAAAAGATAAAGTTTTATCTAATAAGATCACTTTTATACAAAAAATGACGAATTTTGAACAAAATATATGAATTTTCAAAACAAATAGTTGACTTTTCAACTAAAAAAGAGAAATTTTTAACTTAAAATATAATAGTTAAATTTTCAATCAGATAAATTAATTTCAAACTAAATAAAATGTATTTTCAACAAAATAATGTTATTCTTAACCAATCAGATGAATTTTCAACCAAGAAGGTTAAATTTCTACCAAAAAAGACCAATTTTCAACAAAATAGTGTAATTTTCAAACAAAAACACGAATTTTTAACAAAAAAGTTGAATCCTCAACCGAAACAGTTTCATTTTCAATCAAAAAGTTGCCTTTTTAGCCAAACAAGATGAAATGTCTACGGTAACAGAGGAATTTAAAAAAAAAATAAGAATTTTTAACAAAAGAGTTAAATTTTCAAGCAAAAAAGATTTTTCAGTCCATGACGAAAAAAATGTCTAAAATGTTGAATTTTCGTGTCAAAAAGATAAATTTTCTACAAAACAGTTGAATTAAACCTAAGATCTGATTTCTCAACGAAAAAGTTAATTTACAATCAATATTTAAATTTTCAACCCAGAAGATGAATTTGCAGCAAAACACCCACATAGCACACTTCCCGTAAAAATCAAGTCTGTCCCAGGTTGGGACCCATGTTTTTCCCGAAAAAACCTGGGATAGACCTGGTTATTTCGGAAAGTGTGCTATGTGGGACAGTTGAATTTTTAACGAAAAAGATGGATTCTCAACAACAAAAATTATAAAATAAAAAATCATACGTTTTTAAGACTTGCTTGTTATTAACATATTTTTTTCTAAATTTAATTTCATTAAGGTTCCACGTTTATTTAATTAACAGAATTGCTATGTATGTTCATTCCTTAAGCTTATAAAATCTTAGTAAAATGACGCGGGCGGGGGGGGGGGGGGAGCAAATCTTACCATATTTTACATGGTGGGACGGGGATTTAAAATTTCAGAAAAACGACTTATGTAATTTGGGGATGACCCCTAAATTTCAACTTGAGTTTATTGAGAATTTCCAGATTCTTCCAGATTTCCCTGACCGGTTGCAAATTCCGTGACTGTCTGGAATTCCCTGACCTGTAGTAACCCTGTTACAGAAAACGGTTGTTAAAAATCTTACTCTGTAATCTAATCCTTCTGAACAATTGAAAACAACACACTGTACCGCTAAGGCTTTTGCAAGATCTTTAGTCGTTTCAGTTTTTCCAGTTCCAGCAGGACCTGCTGGAGCTCCACCTATTATATTTGGTGTCTTTAGATAAGCAGGCGGAATTCTGGACACATATTCCTGTTATCGATATTTACCGAAATCAAAAAATTTTCAACGGTTCGTGTCCGTACTAAATTGGTTTGAGTTCTTACATTGTAAAATGGCTTTTATTATATGAACTCAAGCCGATTTAGCAATGAACCCTCGAAAACTATCGATGTCAGTAAATATCAAGTTTCAAGTAATAATAATTTTTAAAAATAATGAATAAACCAAAAATAATTTATACCCAAATCCAATTGAAGAGCACCCATTAGACACAAGTAGCACCTATCAGTTAACGGAGTGATAACTAATCTCCTCTGAGCACCAAGGTATTCGTAACCATAAAGATATTCTGCATTACTCATCCTCGCTAAACAATTGTCTATCTCCTCGTCCCAATAATAACGTAAATTTTTCATCCAATCAAAGCTTGTGCTGGTTGATAATTATTGAGATTTGAGAATTATTACAAAAATGCACATTTTGTATATATACAATATGTAACTATAAATCGAGGGGTTAGCCACTACAGAATTCAGATGTACACCTGTTTCTGAAATCATTTGAATTATCTGAAATTATTTTGAATTATTTTCAATTCCATTGAATTGTCGTGAGCTCTCTCGTATATAGTTTTTTAAATTCTTGAATTCAGGTGCACATGAAAATATTGCTAGTAGTTAATCCTTCGCTATAAAGTGAAACAATTTCAAATACCTCAAAGAAAATTAAATTAATTAAATACTAGACAAAATAGGCGCCATGTGCCCATAAAATAGGGGTGCGTAGTCAGTTAGGACATTAATTAAGTCGTTCAAATCTCCCCCTCACCCTATCACTCCCCCACTTCTTCTAACTATTCCCCTCACTTCCCCTTTCCTCACCCTAGGACACGGGGTAATGTTTTCCAGGGTAGGGGTAAAGTCGGCTAGTGTCCCTGTAAAAAGGAGAGCATTGAAGTAGATTCTATGGCATTGAAAAAATCGTACACTTTAATGCCTATAAATCCAAACAAATTCCGTTTTTGTCCGAATGCACTTCATGGCATTAGACAGTTTTCGTTCGAATCATTTTAAATCACACAAAAAAATTATGGCATTAAAGTGGCTTCTTTGTGATGCCGTTGATTTAATGCCATTAAATGCACTTGAATGACCGTATCAGTTTAATGCCATGCAATTCCTTCAGTGATCGAAGGCATAGAATGGAACCAATGCCGTTCAATGCTGTTGAATTACCAAATAAGTCGAATGCCATTTAATGCTTTTTCCGACCGGATATATCGAATACAATAAATGCATTCGAATGCCGTTAAATCAACATTCGGACAAAAACGGAATTTGTATTGATTTATAGGCATTAAAGTGTACAATTTTTTCAATGCCATATAATCCCCTTTAATGCTCTCCTTTTTACAGGGGTATGAGATAAGATCGGCTAGTGTACGGGGTAAATTAATCTAAACTACCAGGTGAAGTCGGCTAGGGTACGGAGTAAAATTTGCTAGAGCACGAGGTTGTTAATACTTTTTTGAGCCTATTCAATTTGATTTAGTTAAAATCTAAAATAAGTTTTATAATTGAGAAATATTTATCATTCCGAATATGGTTTGTGACAGTTGCGAATTTGTCCCTGACTAATTCCATTAATTTACCTACATTATGATATAATTTAATCAAATTCAACAATAATTTGAGTTCTAACCAGCGATCCAATTCGCACACGTCACTTTGAATATACAAAAAAATATTTAGATAGTTTTGCAAACTTATACCATATGTAGGCTACTGAAGCTAAGACCGCGATTGTTCTCGGGACAATCGATCCCGACGCAACTGGAGGTATATGTCATCCGACTCGTCACTTCTCATAACACCAGAAAACGTTCGAGTTGGAAAAATCACTTTTCACAATACGAACATCGAAAAAGGCGGCTTTCGTAGCCTGCGAAGCGTTGCGAAAATGGCGGTATGCAGGTAGGCGGGTACAAAACTACTTTACAAACCCTAGGGTTTGTAATAAGAGGCTTGGAAACTCTAGCGTTTGTAAAGTAGTTTCGTACCCGCTCACTTGCATACCGCCATTTTCACAACGCTTCGCAGGCTACGAAAGCCGCCATTTTCGATGTTTTCGATTTAATGTACTATTACTCTACTTCATAATAATCCGAAAAATAAAAACACTGTGATAGAATCACTTATTTCAATTGAGAACACTTTGTAGTAGATTATAGGAACTTCCACTTCAGAATTTGCAATCAATCGCGAGCACGATACGAAAGAGATTTGTGTCTCAAGTTGTCCTTTTCACGAGCTTTCCCAGTGATAGTTGATATCAGACCATGAGACAAGGTTTGGAACCTGAACCAGTAAATTCAAAGAATGTAGCGTGTTGAACTTGGTCTCAGAAAAGCCCACGAGTGCCCGACGCGAAAGTCGAACTGAACTGAGGGGCTGATAGCAAAAGCGGAGTAGAAAAGTCGTCGCAGCAAAAACGAGTTAAGAACAATGCGGGCAAAAACGAGTTAAGAAGAAACAAGAATAACGAGGATTGTATCGTATATTATAACATAAAAGTATAGTACAATGATATATTTTTAATATAATCTACCGTATTATTCTTTCGTTATAGTATAATATACAATACAATCATTGTTATTCTTATTTCTTTTCAACTCGTTTATGCCCGCATCGTTCTTAACTCGTTTTTGCTCCGACGATTTTTCTACCCCGCTTTTGCTATCAGCCCCTCAACTGAACAGTAAAAGCCTGACGCTGTCCGGCGTCCACCCGGATGAGCGAATCAGCGAACCACCACACGAGCACCACTACGGCTATACATACCATTGGTAGAGAGTGTTCGAGCGACATACCTTAAACAAAGTGATCATGCGGAACAATAGCGACAGATCAACATTCCTCAATTATAAATCTTATTTTAGATTTTAAATAAATCAAATTGAATAGGCTCAAAATAGTATATTGTGTATCAAGGGCGTAAAGAAGGCTATTTTGACGAGTGTGAACATGCCGCCCGAGCGAAGCGAGGTCGGCAGTCGCACGAGGCAAAATAGCCGTACGCCCTTGATACACACCATACTTTTTGTCCTACCCTTCTTGAAAACAAGCATGTTAAGCCGATAGAGGATGTTTGGTGTATTTGAAAATTTTAGATTATAAGTGAAAGAAAGAAATAGCGTACTTTGCAGAAGGAAGACTGTGGGGTCGAGCGATACAATTTTTTAAAAGATAAAGATAATTATGTGTAGCGGGCGTAAACTTTTATGTAGCGGACGTAAAGTGTTATTTAGCGGGCGTAAAGTGTTATGTAGCAGGCGTAAAGTTTCATGTTGGCCCGGCGGCGGAGTGCGCATGTGCGAACGTCAATGGGCTGGAAGCGGCCACATTACGCCTGCCTCACGTGCATGCAATGGCGCGTTTTCAAGGGGGGTCGGACAAAAAAGTATTAACAGAGGTAAAGTTGGCTAAGGTACGTTGCAAATTTTTCTAGAGTACAAGGTAAAGTCGGCTAGGGTACGGGGTAAAATCGGCTAAGGTAGGGGTGAAGTCGGCTAGGGCAGGGGTAAAGTCATATAACTTATCGGATGAAGATGGCTAGCCGCTAGGGTACGGGGTAATGTCATCCACGGTACGGGGTGAAGTCAGCTAGGGACTTTCTCTACTTCCTCTCCCGCGGAAAAAGTACGATGGACGAACGGACTGACGGACACCCGAGCGAAACTACAAGGATTTATGCTCTGGGCTACGAAACCCTAAAAATTAAAATTTGAATTTATGATCTTACCTAGACTTTACTTTATTTTCCACTAAAACTGAAATAATATCTCTTGCATGAACATCTATTGTAATAAGATTGATGATAACATCACGTATGAGCTTTGGCAATTCTCCTCGAACCATTCCTGCCAGTTCGTTTAAATCCTAATTAAATAATAAATTGGGAATGCAAGGAATTAAAACACAACAATTTAGACTTTAGATGACAATGCATTAAACATTGTGATTAACAATGCACCTGTTTTAATTAGCTACATTATCTATAAAAAATTTACATTAAGTAAATATTATATTTATATTTATACAATTATTATACATTTATGTGAAAGTTTCAATTTGAAAATTCTGAAGATATTCTTACCGAATAGGACTTCTTTTCAAATTCTTCCATATTAGTTAAAACTTCAGAACCAGATTCTAGAATAAGATGTACGTCTCGAGCCCAGAATATTTGCGATACCGTTAACACAATCTATTTAGCAAACAAATATGAATATAATATATTAATATTGTCTTATTTATAACATTTCAAAGCCTTTTTGTTTATAAATAATGCAAGTAAAATATAATACTCCAATGTTATATTTTTGTATTTATGAACAGAAATCAAGAATACTCGAGGCACAAACATGATTGAAAAAAATTGTTCAAGCAAAAATTTTATTGTTATAAACAAAAACAAATAGATCTCTCTGGAACTTGACAATGTTATTCAAATTCATTTCTTTTTAAATAAACTCAAATTTATAATTCTTATTTACAAATAAATATATAATTACGTTATGCATACATTTTAACAGAAGAAAATTCCTTCTTTTACAAATAATAGCTGCATGGCTTTATAATATTATTCAAGTAGAAATATACGTTAATTACATAGGTGTTCCAGTTCCAATTGTTATTGATAAACTGTATAATATCGATTGCATTCTATTTGTACTTTTTTATAGAAAAAATTCTTCTTTTGCAAAAAATTGCTGCGAATGATATTATGATGTTATCTAGCTGGAAAGTTCATTCTAAGTCTACTATTTTCATCATTATTAAAAACTTATATAAATTTTTTTATAATATTTAATAATATTTCCTAAACTTTCACAATAATGTAATTCGCAGAAATTTTCTGTGAAATAATTTTTTGCTGAACAAAAATATTTAATCCTAAAAAAGTTCATCAATTTGGTTTATAACAATAAAATTGATGCTAAAAAAATGTATTTGTATTACATTTGTGTCTTAGCCCCAGGCAGAAATCCTTATATTTTCGGTCGGATGTCCGAATAGGGAGGTAGGGTGCGGGGAGTTTGGGGCCAGTAGGTGAGTGCGGGGTTAGGCAGTGAGGGGGAAGGGAGGGAGGGGATGTTGAGTAGAATGTAAGTAGGGGAGCGAAGGAAAATTAGGGGTGGCAAAGTAGGAGGTGGGGAAGTAGGTGGAAGTTCAATCATGAGTGGTGAAGTGAGGGGAAGTAGGGGAGGGCAGGAAGATTTGAACGACTTAATTAGCGTCTTAATAGGCTACGAAACCCTTTTTTTGTAGGCACATGAAATAATCCTCATGGTTTTTCCAATGAAACTAATTGTACAAATAAAATAATGACAATTTTTGCAATGCTGAAAAGAGGTAATAAGTCTCAAAAGCGAACCTGCGATGGGTACATCCGTATAAACACTCGTCTGCCTTTTTCGTTTAGATCAACGAGTCCTATTTTCATTTCCCTTTTGAGAGATGCAAACATGGCTTGTTCCACTTTTCCTAGCCAATCTTCTACATTACCTCTGGCCTTCAAACCCTTCCCGAGGACAACTCTTTCACCTTCTGGTGATAACATAGCGATAATATCCGTTGTTAGAATAGATTCCTTACTTTTTACACCCTCTCCTTGGTCTAAAGTGCCAAATTCGAGACGATAAATTGCGTCGAAACACTTTTGTAAATGTCTCTGAACAGCATGTGGGTTTCTTGTCTGATCGAAAATCATTAGTTTAATACGAAAAAATTTTACCACCTCAAATTCTATTAGCAAACTGAAATTGTTATTAATATATAATTTAATTCAAAGATTTTTAAGCTTTTTAGACAGACCTCAGAGCCTTGCGCTAGGCTGCAATAATTAATATATATGTTTACCAAATTTCTCGTCAGAAACTTCTTATTTAATAAGAAAATTTCATCTAAATTGTACCTGTGCCAAGATTTCCAAAAGCTCATCATTCGAAAGAAAGAAAAACCTTGGAAAGGCGATTCGTTTTGTCTCAAGATACGCCTCCAGGCATTTAAGAATTTGGTCTAGGTTGTTGTTATTTTCTGTAAATCGTTCTAATAATCCTGGTGCAATACAACATTCCATGGCCAAAGGCACCTAGATAAATTTTCCACAAAAGAGTTGAATTTTCGACCAAGAAAGATTCTTCAGTCAAGAGAAAAAAAAGATCAAACCAATTGTTGAAATTTCAAACCAAAAACCCAAATTCACTACAAAAAAGTTGAATTTTCAACCCCCAAATACGAATTTTCAACAAAAATGTTAAGTTTCAATGGAATAGTTTAATTTTTCATCCAAATAATTAAATTTTGAACGAAATAATAAAAATTTTAAACATAATAATAAGAATTTTTAAATAAATAACAAAAATTTTAACCAAAAAAGATGATTTCTCAACCAAACATGGTTGGGTTTTCAACCAAAGAGATGAATTATCAATTAAAAGAAACTAGTTTCTTCCCATCACTGCATCATAATCCTCGACCTTTAGCTCACAATTTTGATCTCTCTCAAAATTATCATTGTTGTACCTTTGCAGTTTTCCTCATTATTTCTTTCCAGGATTTGTCCACTACCATGAAAAGTTTTGCCTCAAGAGGTAGCTGTCGTTGAATGTCTGGGGCAGAAAAAATAGCTTCCAAGTACATCCACTGTTGCTGGCAATATTGCCACTCTTCCTGAATAAAAAGATCGAATTCTTAACCAAACTGAAATACAAAAAAAAATATTCCTAACAATGAAATTAAAGAAATGAAATACCAGAGTTTTCGAGAAAAGATCCAGTTGCTTCAACCATTCGTCCACCTTAAATTTAATTGGCCCAACATGTCTGGAAGCAGCTATAGTCTGAATGTTAATATTACTATCATCAAGAGCTGTCTGAACTTCTTCCATAGATCCCAAAACGTAAACATCTTTAGCCTCCTTATAAGCTAATACTACAAAATCCAGTGATTTCCAGGTGTCCTCCACTTTCTGCAGCATAGCTTCCAAACCAGATTCTGAACTGGCAGCAGATGAAATTTCCATTAGTTCGTTTGGATAAGCGAAGACTCCAAGCTTCTCCAGCAGCTCCAGAGTTAAAATTTCATCTGGTTTGAACTTATAATTCAGGAGAGATTCAATCTTCACCCAGTGACGTGACTTGAGGTTCGGATTACTGAGATTGATAATCATTGAGAGTTTGTCCTTGAAGAATTCCACTTTTTCTTTGAAGTTTGGAAGAACTTCATTGGGTGGAAGACCTTTCTCGAGCTGCATAATGTTCTTCAGATTGCGAGTAGTGTAGGCGTTTATTTCTTCTACGTTCAAAGTACTAAAGTCAGCTTTGTACCACTCTTCTAAAGTTTTGTCCCAAGCGATTACACTTTCCCACAGCAGAATTCGTAGTTTAACTTCGTTAGTTACGTGATCTAATATCTCGAATTTGGTCATTTCCACCTATTGGTAAGAATTGAAGTTCACCTTTTAAACTCAACAAATCAAGTCAACTTGAAATATTTCAAACTCTTTGAAATTTGTTTCTCAATAAATTGAGAAGAAAATTTTTAAGAGCTTCAACTTGAAGACTATTAAACATTTAAAAGGGTGATGTCGACACTACACAAATAAACAATAATCATTCAATTATGTTAAGTAATATTATATTGTGTAGATTTAATTTGGGCCTGGAAAGCTCAATTCAAATTTTTTTTATTAACTTGAAAGATATAGGATTTAATTTATACCAGCTTTTTCCTCATTGAGATATTATTTCGTTGATATTGTTCTCCGAATAAACGGAATAAACGCACTCAGTCTGACCATAGCGAGGGTCATACCACTGATGTACAGCAGAGCAAAATGACGAAAATATTATGTTCAAAATACGATTCCGGCTACAATTTTGAATCAATTTTGAAGTTTTTTGTAACTAAAGCTGACTAAATTCTTAAAAGATCCCTTGAGGCAAATTAAAAAAAGAAATTTTTTATTTACCTTATTTAAACATAAATTTGAAAAAAATGGTAAAATTTAAGATATGGTTGCTTTAATAAAACGTAATAATTACGTGTTATTAATTACTAATATCAATCATTTGGAATTAATTAATAATTCCAAATGATTGATATTAGTACGTAATCGATAAATAAACATTCGCGAAGAATAACTTGATAGTTTATCATGAATTATTTGTTATTAACAATTTATTATTATAAACAATACAATACAATGTAATAATCATGGTGAATTTCGTGTTTAATCCAATTTAAAGTAATACACAACAAATTAAAAAGAAAAAATGTATTCCTAATTGTTATAAACAAATTGGATAAACAAATCCCCAGTTTGAACAATGTTTTAATGTTTAAAGTACTTTTTTTAAACGTGTTTTGTTTGCATTGTCAGTTATGTTTCAGTAAACTATATTGTAATTTCATAATCGTGATTGTTATTAAAACATTTTTAAAATAAATGCACAGTTTGAGCAATTTTTAAGAGTTTCAGGAAATTTTTTAGCGTGCTTTGTTATGAACTTCGGTTATGAAATAACAATATAGTTCACTGAAGCATAACTGGCAATTCAAACAAAACACGATTTAAAAAAGTACCTCATACACTCAAAAATGTCTCAAACTGGGAATTTGTTCATAAAATTTGTTTACAACAATCAGATTTGTCATTAAATGGCAATATAGTTCACTAAAATGGAGTAACCTACAACCTGCTTTAAAAAGATAAGTTTTTCTTC